>JARTUT010001798.1:0-152781 GCA_030674115.1 Micraspis discolor | reverse complement strand
AAACAGTAGGTGAACAATCATGTCTGAAAATATTTTTCTACATGATTAATGCCAAGAAAATAGAATTAATTAACATTAATCAGTAAGAAGAAAACTTCATTACCTGTATTTACAGCCATAATACCTAATCTAACGAAATGCTTCGTTCTGCTACTCAGATGACATCTGAATGTGAGAGAAGCTGCCTCTCTTCAATGCGTAGAACCATACCTGTGTTTTTCTACCATGGAGTTGAATATATACGGTAATCCAATGGACTAGAGCTTACTGAAAGAAATATATTCTGAATGGTTTCAGATAAAGATTAAATGCGTACTTTTGGTAGGTTTTTGGGAAACGGGAATTTGAGTCTCGAACAAAACTGAAGGAGAACTGTGAGTTAGTTTTAATTTGAGATAAAGGTTTCTTCAGAAGTCGAAATTAAAAAAGATGGCGACGAGTGAAGTCACAGCGGAGTTACGTACTACATGGATCAATAAGCCCCGAGAATAACCCAGAGATGGCGCTCGTAGTAAACCAGTAACCACTTCTTTTTCGAGTACTAACCTTCGCTTGTCACGTGTCACATGTCAGAATTTTAAGTCGATGGGACCAGAAACAGCTGAGTTATCGAGGTTGGAGTAAAGTCGTTTTGTAGTTTGTTTAAAAAAATGGAAAAAATTGAGTTTCGCGTTCTGTTAAAACATTGTTTTTTAATAGGGGGTAAAAACACCGTGCAAGAGAAACAATGGATTGAAAATGTTACCCGGACTCTTGTCCATCAAAAGCAACGATTTATCGGTGGTTTGCCGAGTTTAAACGTGGTCGTACCGACACAAATGACGCGGACCGCTAGGGTAGACCTGTGGAAACCGTTACACCGGAAAATGTGAGTGAAATGACATAATGAAAGATCGTAAAGTAGAGATCCGTGAGATTGCCAAGACGACCCAGATATCATATGGAAGTGTCTTTACGACTTCATGAAAAATTGAGCATGAAAATGTTTTTCCAAGTGGGTGCCGCGATTGCTTTCGTTGGAACAAAAACAGCAAATAGTCGATGATTCAGAAAGCTGTTTATCGCTATTTACTCGCAACAAAAATATTTCTTCCGTCGTTACGTAACCATGGACGAAACATGGATACATCACTACACTCCAGAGTCGAAGTGGCAGTCATCTGAGTGGCGCACAGCTGGCGAAAGACGTCCGAAGCGCCTGAAAACGCAGCAGTCAGCTGGCCATGGCGTCAGTTCTTTGGGATACGCATCGCTTGATTTTCATTGACTACCTCGAAAAAGGTAAATCGATCAACAGTGAGCATTATTGCTGGTGCGTTTGAAGGAGGAAATCGCAAAAAAACGACCGCACATGTAGAGAAAAAAATCCTTTTCCCCCAAGACAATGCACCCAGTCACAAGTCGATGAAAACAATGGTAAAATTGAACCGATTGGGCTTTGATCTGCTTTTCCACCCCCCATACTCTCCAGATTCAGCCCCCAGTGACTACTGACTCTTTGCTGATATTAAAAAAAAAGCTCCAGGGAAAAAGATTGGGCTCAAATGAGGGGGTCATCGCTGAAACTGAAGCTTTTTTTGAAGCGAAATATAATTTTTTTTTATAAACATGGTAATAAAAAATTGGAAAAGCGTTGGAACGATTGGATCACCCTAGAAGGTGATTATGTTGATGAATAAAAAAAAATTTTACAAAAAAAAATTTGTTTTCATTGTTAGTCTCGGGACTTATTTATCCATGTGTTTAGAGAGAAATGAGGAAAAAAATTGATCAAAAGTATGCAAGAAAAGTAGTTGACTATGCCTACATATTTTCATAAGCACTTTGCTTTTAAAGAGTGCTACTCATAACAATTAAAATTGCTAGCAATTCTTTTTTGGTGATCATCAGCTACGTTTTTTTGTTTTCCAGTTTCTTCGCCGAGATCTATTAACAAACGGTAATATTACCATAAAGTATGAATACTTTCGGGCTGATGTTAAAGCCATGTTCATATGGAGGATAAGTACAATATACAGACCCCGATCGGAAAGACAGCTGCGGCGGTTCGCGCCCGACAGTAATCGAGCGAAGGTGCGGTGTGTCGACGAAAGAAGGACGAAAACAGGTATAGTACACATGTGTATAGTTAAAAAAATAAATTACTATTTACAGGTTAAAATTTTTGAATATAAACATACAGAGTTTAGGGCAGGGTAGGAATGATTTTTTTTTCAAGTGTCCGAGAGGTAAGTTTTTTTTTTCTATAGGTTCCCAGTTACGGTAAGTTGTTTTTTTTTCAGGATTCCAGTCGCGGTAATTAATTATTATTATTATTTTTTTCTCGCTGTATTAGATTTTATTGTATATTTCTTTTTCTGCTTTCAGGTCCCAAACAGCCTATAGGACAACAAATGGGCATCACATAGGACGAGGTAAGTTATCAGCATCTGCTTATTCAGTTCTAACATATTTTCCTCTATTTTCAGGATCCATCCAGCCCAACAGACAGACAGACATCACAGAGGACAGGAATGCCAGGTAAGCTATTAGAATATTCCCGTATTAATTTTTATTTATTTTTTTTTCAGGAAGTTTTCAGGATGAGGAAGGAAGTCAACACACACAGAATCGCATAATCCATAAAACATGATCTCCGAGGTCACCTTTCATTTGAACTGTGTTCTCTAGTTCATCTGTCAGGTGGTCGCTGAGTGAATGTTAAGATCTACCTATCATAATCTATGAAGCTATGGTATATTTCTATGGAACTTCGCAGTGCCATTAAGGAGATGGTAAGTTGTTTTTGAAAACCTTTAATACCCAACGTTTTGAGATCATTTATCGTCTCCTTGGGCATTCCGCCGCGCGAACCAACCACGATAGTTGACAAATTTTTTTTTTTTTTTTGAAGAGGAGAAACCTTTTAAAGGCACCCCAGACGATAATTCGGGTAGTGTGAGACTCACCGGTCTCTGCCGGCATACTCACCAAAACCCCTTTCTTACCCCAAGATGGTCTGGAGCGACGGCTTTATTTCTCGCTGCCGAATTAGACGGTGGAGGGGTGCGAGTTACCCAGTTGTTCGAGGCTCTAGATGTCATTTGGCCCCACCGGGCCCAGTTAGTATGGGACCCTGTAGCACCCGAGTGGTGATTCCGCTCAGGAGCCCAATCGGCACACCCAGGTGGGTCTGCAGTGATTCTGCAGAGGCGTTGCTCCACACACCTCTCCAAGAGAGGGTGCAAGATAGCACAGTCACGGAGGAGGAAGGGAGCTCCAGCAAGTTGGCAGCGGCCTCCCTAATAGACGGGGTATATTTTTCTACCTTCCTGGCGTGACTGGTATCGAACGGTGTTACGCCTGACACCACCTGAGCATCAACGATGAACCCCTGAGAGCCGCGCTTCACCAAAAGGTCGGGTTTCCTGACCCCGACTGCCGTACGGAGATAGGACTCGATACGAACCTCCATCCTCCGTGCCCTGAGATGATCGGCCATGGTGCTTCATATCGCATTGTGCCGCCGAATCCTGCGCCCGTGAGTGCGGAAGCAGGATTGGATGATGTGTGTGGCGGTCTCTGTGCAATTGCAGCAGGCGCGGCACTTGATGTTAGTGTGCACGCGCCTCTGGTCCCTAGATGATCGGACCAGAGTGGGAAGACAGTTGATGCGGGTGTGGTGGTACTGAACGTAATCCCTTCTGGGTACGTCAGATACCTCCGCACCAACCCACCTGGTAGAAGCAGTGGTCTTCCCACATTCCCTCAACTCCCTGCCGTGCACAGACTGGTATAGTCTGTTGGCCCCATGCGCTGCTCGTTGTTGGGAGCTATAGAGCCTCTCACCGTTACGGTTCAGAACCTTTCGGTCCAAAGGATCTTGTCTTGGAACCCAGGCCGACTCATGGGCAATCCTTACGGATTGAAATGAAGAATCCTTCATTGCCATGAGCCGGCTGCGCATCAGGCCACGAACGGTGGTCTGGAAGGAGGGATTGGCAAGGCCGCCATCTCGGCAGGATGTGTGGAAGTACCCAAGTGGTACATCCTTCGGCAGCCGCAACCACCTACGTACAGCGGCACGAACCTGAAGGTCAAGTAGACGTAGGACCTTCAGGGTGCAGCCAGCCAAAACCAGGCGATGGTAGTACCTGGTTATTAAGAAGCAGCGCAGGATGGTAAGGCGCTGCTGTGGCTTCAGCGGGGCTCGCGTTATGCGCTGAAGTTCCACCTCCAAGGAGGGACTCACTCGCCTCACGCCCGTAGGACTCAGGTTCACACCGAGGTACTTCCACTCCTCGGTGGGCCCAAGTTGACGAATGGGAACCCGGTCACGGAGCGTGAATTGAGGACAAGTCAATACTTTGACTTTCTTGTCCCTCCCAGATGGAACAATGGAGGTGGCAACGCATTTGGAAGCATTAAAGCGAGCCCCTGCTGATTAGCTGACTCTTCGACTGCTTCGACATCCTTCGGGATTGTGGTGGAGGCCCTGTAGACGGAGGCCCTGTAGATGGAGGCGACATACTTTACAAGGACTCAAGGCACACCGGCCTCAGTCATGGCAGATGTAATTGCCTCATGGCTCACCGAGTCGAAGGCCTTGGCCACGTCCAGAGACACGGTGTGAAGTACACGACGATTACTCCGGGCGTGACCGATGGTAGAGGCCAAGACGGCTATGTTTTCAGCACAGCCGTCTTCAAGGCAACGTTGCCTCTCGTCGACTAACTGGTGAGCCATCATGCGGCCAGCTAAGATCTTGTGTAGCTGGCGCACTACAACTGAGGCGATTGAGATGGGCCTGAAGTCGGAAGGCAGGATGGAGTTGGCCTTCTTAGGTATGAAGATCGTCCTGGAAACCAGGACGTCTTCCGGGAAGCATCCGATATACAGGATCATGTTGTAGAGGAGGGTGCGCAACAAGACAGGGCATTGTCTCCAGACCGCAGGTGTTATGCGGTCCGGGCCAGCGGCCGAGCCAGAGGGAACATTAATAGACCGCACCTCATCGACTGAGATGGGGTCCGCCAAGCTGGTCTTCTGCCGATGTTCGGGCAGGCTTGGGTGTTGAGGGACGGGTATGGAGGGATGTCCGAAAACTGGGGACCAGTAGTCGACCATCTCCTGGAGGCAAGGTGTTGTGGCCTCAGTTTCACCGTCTAAGACCAGCTTTGCAGCTCTGCTCATGTTGTTCTTGAACAGAGACTGCATTCGGGCATATTCCCTGCGCCTGATTTTCCGGCGGCTCGGCCGGGCGTCAACATCGATCGGGCGTCGCTTCGGAGTCTTACGCTTCTTCCGGGGCGTCGCTCTCGCGAGGGCCCCTATCCACTCCGTGATGCCGCGCATCACGTCCTGGCCCTCGATAAGCTGTTGCGCCAAGAGAGGTAGCGGAGGATTTGCGAGCGGACCACCCTCCGACCAAATGACCCGTCTGAGCTGCAAAATTGCAGCCCGATAGACCTCTCTTGGGTCTCGAGGGGTGGTGGTTCGGCGCTAGGAGATGGTGGGAGAGAAGGCTGTCCGCCATCAAGGGCACTAAGTGCCTGGCCAAGCAGGTCTCTTTAAGCTTGGGTCTTCCTTGCGTACTTAATCCCATCAGAATTCCTTCTGAGAAAGTAGGGAGCCAGGAAGATATTGATAAAGCGGACAGGATTGCCCGCTCTATCATAGCCATGCTTGATGACGTAGGACTCCTCCTGCGCAGCCATGCGCAATTCCTCGCGCGAGAGCCCTCTGCGAGTCCGATCGACATCGACTTCTTGGTTCACCGCGTCGGGATGGGTAGACTTAAGGTGAAACCCCAGCCCAGTTTTGGTGGTGAAGCACCTCTGGCAATCGGGACACACAAAGGCAAGCGCTCGGGAGAAACCGAGGGCAATGTAACAGCAGCCGATGTTGTTGGCTGCTGTGCGTCGGTGGTGGGGCCGCGATGAGAGCGCCAATGGTTGGCCAAACCCCGAGAGCTATTAAATATCCTCGGTGGCTGGCATTCGGTGCATATGAAGCCCGCTGATGGTTATGCGAGATCCGTGTTCTGCACCCGGGAGGAGGAAGTGGCGGAAGCGTCCTCCGCTGGTGTAGTCTGACCGGGGGTCCGAGGCCTCCCCCGGCAGACTTCTTAAAGACATAGGTGCAGACTACAAAAACTGCCGCCAGGTGGCAAGCCTGACGGCAGCTGAGGCTCTCGACCCCTGTGCCCCGACCTTCATTTCAGGGCTCCGGGAAAGAACAAGAAAGGTCGGGTGGCCTCTTGTGTGGGCTGTACACTTCCGGAACCCCTATCACGATGTTAGTGGGATCGCCATTGCCTGCTATTAGCCGTTCTCAAAGAGAACGTTGTCCAACACTCACCACGAGGAGGTTGCAGGTTGGAAGTAGAGAGTCAAATGTGTGTCAAATGTAGTAGAATATTTCATCCATCGTGCATCGGACCGGCAGCAAACCGAAACGATGCAGTATGTAAACATCCCACAAGAAAATAATAACACTAAAAACAAATCGTCTCCGACGAAGAAATAAGGACACAGTACAAGCTCCTACAGGTGGAAACGAAGAGGTTGCTACAGGAATCAAGGAAAAGAACAGAGTTCTTATGGAAAATAACCGATTGTTATTAGAAAAGGTTAGTCGTACTGATTTGAAAACTGATAAGGATTCCTACAGCCATATTCTCCAACAAAAATTGTAAACAGGCAGGAAAATAAAACACCAGAAATACAAGTAAACCATTATACATCTGAACTACGCCTGTCAGCTGTCAAACAAAATGACGTTGATAATGACAATTCAAGAAAACATATCTCTACTTATGGGATCCATGAACAATTGAATAACTATGCAAATGATATGTCCTTATGATATTCAGATGAACTTAATTCTTTGCGCGCTTCTTCTATCTAGATTATTGAACTAGTGAAACGGCCTGCTATCGTATTGCCCAAATGAAATTTTCGAATATGGAGCATCAAATGGTATCAATCGATTGGGTTCGACTTCCTGTTGAAGAATACGTGGTTAAACTTAAGTATACCCTATATCTTCCAGAGGAGATGAGCTAGAGTTGTCGTATATTAGAATAGTTTAATTGACCAAATATCTCGGTCAAGTTCGTTATTGGGTCAAATCCGTCAAATAGTTCAGCAATTATGAGCATCTGAAATTTGGTTTCCTCAATAACTCCTAGAATATCCCACCGATTAATTTGAAACTTTGAAGAATCTTGAATGAGATTCAAACAAATAGGTTTGTGAAATGCAGTGGGGAATCATCATTTTTTTTCAATTGTGAATATTGTGAAATATTCATCAGATTCACAAAATTTTGAATGGATATCGAAGTTTCTGATATTCAAAACATCCTTGAATTTCAGAATTGTAGAATCTCATTGTGAGAGAAGCCATGGGTTTTCCATATATGAAGAATAGTTCTTGGATATGCCTAAATCACAATTGTCATTGAGTATTTCTGTGACTTTATTTCTTTATATAGATTGTCGTCTTGACAAGATATTTGGTTTAAACTGAAAATATTCGCTTCGACGATAAGATTTAGTTGCTAGCAGGCAGTTTTTCGTGTCCGTGTCGTTCATTGCTTGGTAAGTTGCTACAAGGTGTCCCGAAAGGGGAGGGATTTGTGGCGTCCGCCATTTTGTGGAGTGTTATTCACGATAGAACAGTACTTGGGGATGAATCGCGCATTTTGCGTTCGAGAGTACTATCATAATGGTTATTCAATAGTGACTTCTCAACATCTCTGCATGCGAAATAGCGTACACGTTACGCGCGAAGTAACGAAACTATCAGGAAATGGATCAGAATGTTCGAGAATACAGGTGCAACAGTTAAAATTCAAAACTCTGGTCGTCCTCGTTCAGTTCTCGATGAAGAAACAATTGAATGAGTTGAGGCGTCGGTTCGTCAAAATCCGTCTTTATCCAACCGAAAGTGAAGCCAAGCGTTGAACATCAAAAAAACGTCATTACATTCGATTTCAAGAAAGACATTTGAAGGCCTATAAAATTCAATTGGTTCAAGAATTGAAGAATGCGGGCTATGCTGATCGACTGAATTTTGCGAACAAAATACTGCAGAGATTTAATAACTTCAACTATATACTGTTTAGTGACGAAGCAAATTTTGTACCTTTTTGTGTAAAATTGAATGATGTTTAACTACGCTTGAAATTTTGCTCAATAAATCTAATACTTGTAACGAAGTAGTTTTGCTTGCGTGGCAGGGAGCCGTTGACCTCGATCGACTCCAGCGAGACCACGCCACTAAGTGGGGAGACCAGACCGATTGTTCCCACCTCGACCGTCGAGCGCTTACGGCGCATGTTGGGGGAGCTCGAACGGTACTAATAGGAGAGTCGTGCACTGGGAACGGCAGTTCCTCGGTCGGACGCGAAGCGGAAGAGCTTCCAACATTCGGTTCCAGCAAGTGTTAGTGAGTGCAGTGGTAGACAGCCATAGTAAGGTAGGAAAGGGGTATAGAGAGGGGACCGGAGGACCACTTGTGGAGGACGAGATTCCAGGAGGTGAGTGTGAGGTTCGATCGTTGAGACCAAACGACGGCTGCAGGAGGGCGTCTAGGGCGTCGCGTCCTTTACGAGTCCTTTAACCGATATTGCGTTTCCGCCGTCTGGGTGCCGAGATGAGGAAACTCAATCGTCCCTAGATTGTGGGCCGTTTTACCTTGGCGGACTCCCGCTGTCCATCTCTCGGGGCTGACGTTGATGTACGAGATGAGGAAACTCAATCGTGCTTAAACCGAAGCTTTCCGTGACGTGGGCTGCTGCGCGGTGAGGGTCGTGGTGTGCCCCCATCCTGTGGTCGTTTGTCGAACCGACCCCTGGAAGGCACGGGTTCGTCACGGGTGTCGGCTGGGTCCTTTAGCCGGTATTGCGTTTCCGCCGTCTGGGTGCCGAGATGAGGAAACTCAATCGTCCCTAGATTGTGGGCCGTTTTACCTCGGCGGACTCCTGCTGTCCATCTCTCGGGGCTGACGTTAATGTGCGAGATGAGGAAACTCAATCGTGCTTAGACCGAAGCTTTCCGTGACGTGGGCTGTTGCGTGGCAGGCACTGGGTTGGCCCGATCTTTGGGGGTGCGGAATTCGTCACGGGTGTCGGCTGGGTCCTTTAGCCGGTATTGCGTATCCGCCGTCTGGGTGCCGAGATGAGGAAACTCAATCGTCCCTAGGTTGTGGGCCGTTTTACCTTGGTGGACTCCTGCTGTCCATCTCGCGGAGCTGACGTTGATGTACGAGATGAGGTAACTCAATCGTGCTTAGACCGAAGTTTTCCGTGGCGTGGGCTGCTGTGCGGCAGGCACTTGGTTCGACCTCGGCCCCGTCGTCATCCGGGTGAACGCGCGGTGGTTTGCGCATGCGCACGCCGTACCGCCGGTCACTCCGATTTAGGCTGGGCCTTGGCAGTTCTCTCCGAGGGGTTCTGTTGCGCACGGACACTAGTTGCGCCGTGTGGAACAGTGCCCCACGGACCCCCTCCTGCTTGGAAGGTCCATGTTGGCCTGAGTGAGGCTTTGGTTTCCTCACCCTCTCACTTTAACCCCGAGACATACTCATTTTTATCACACGGCCTTAGTCATTTTCATGCCTGAGTCATTTTCATCTTCATCTCATGGCCGTGTTCGACTTTCATGCATGAGCAATTTCCTGTTGAGCGACTGCCTTATCCGTTCTCTGCCTGATTTCTTGGTATGCCTAACCCATTTTTATGTCTAAGTCATTTTCGCTTGCCTAATTCCTTCTGACGCCTAATACATCGAGTAACTCGCCACTGTTATCGCTTTGTGTGCACTCTAACCCCTTCACGGAATGTTACTGGACTTTTGGTGATGGACAAGTAGATTTGGGATTTGGGTTTTTAGAGGTTTAGGACTATGAAGATTGTGTGATTTAGATTAAGGACTATTGTACCGAATATGAACTGTTGATTTGTTTTAAGGACTGTGAGACGTATTATTTTGGGAAGTTTGTTTATTTAGTATGAATAGAAAGTGTATTTTTAGTTAACCGAGTGTTTTATTGGTGACACCTCCACCTCCAACAGCTACCCACTTCATTCTCCACTGGAGTCTGCCTAGGCTCGAGCTTCTGGACATTCCGGAGGAGCTCGATAGGTGAGGGTGACGCCCTCAGAAGCAAATAGTCTGGCGCCCGAGTTTACTGATAAAGGAACTGCACGTAAGGGCGTTACAAATCTGGCGCCCGAGCAGTGACCGCAGGTTGTTGGAGGCTGGTGTTGGAATATAATAGAGATTTTTCTTTATTTTGGACGTTGGTTGTTGGAGTTTGAGCTTGTTGGAGTTTGGACGTTGTTGGATATCCTGAGGAAGTAAGGATGGATGTGGATATGCTTCGGAGTGACGAACTCGTATGGGAGTTGCGTGCCCGGAGGTTGGAAGTTGGATCCACTGAGGATGAGGATAGGCTGATGCTAAGGAGAGCGCTTTCGAGAGGAATGGACATTCCCGAGGATGTGGAGCTGGATACCCCAGTGGAACTGGCGATCTGTGGTACAAAACTGAGCGAATTGTTGGAAGATGTTCCGGAGGTTGACACTGGAAATGCTCGAAATGTATATAGGAGGATGTTCAGCCGTCTGGAGCATGTTGAGCATAGATTGAGGTTGGTGAAGCCAGGCACCATGGAGGAAGGACTGACGAGAGATAGAATGATGGAAGTTTTGGAGGACGCTCGAATAGTGTTAGAGGACGCACGTAGCATCGCTGGATTGGCCACGGAGGCGACTGAGACGTCGTCTTTAATTGATGCGCCGATACCTGTAGATAATATGCCGGTTTTGATACCGATGACCGATAGGACTTACCGAGCAAGAGAAGTTAGAGACCAGAGGCTGTCATTTGACACCGATGGCAGAGACAAGGAATTTCGAACGATTGGGACAAACACACGACCTTGCGGGATACGAACGACGACTGGTTCCATCAATCGCCGGATTTTTGATTCACTACGGAGCCTGGTGCGCAGAGAGACTGTGCCAACGACGACAGAGATACCAAGACGTGGATTTACTGAATCAACGAGGAGAGCGTCAGTACAGAATGCGAACATCGTAGGGGAGACAATAGAGTCAGTAGAGTCTGTGGTTACCCCACTACCGGTGCAGACAAGGAGACAAGAGAGAGAAACACCAATTCCCCACCACGGGAGGACGAGAGAAGTATGTACCACATCTACCCCACTCGTGCCCCCACAGTAACATTGTACACGTGGAACGTACATTATGACGGCTCGGGAAGTATCACAACGTTTCTGGACGAGATCGAACAACTAGCCGAATCGAGAAACCTGACACACGGAGATTTATTTAAGTCAATTTATGAGATATTGAGGGGTGATGCTCGAGATTGGTATGTACCACGAAAAGCAAACTTAGAGAGCTGGGAAGATTTTAAGACCAAAATCAAAGAAGCCTTCTTGTCACCAAATTACGAAGAGTTGCTTCTCGAAGATATTAAAAAGAGAACGCAAGGCAAAGATGAAAAACTTGTACTGTACGTGACTCGAATACCAAACCTATTTCGAAAGCTGGTACATAACTGCGTAACTTAGACCGAGCAAGTCACAATTATTAGACGAGGCTTGTTGCCACATCTTCAGAGAGCACTCGTATTCCAGCATACCGATACAATTGAGGAACTACTGAATAAGGGCAAGGTGTTTGAGTTGGTACATTGGCAGGCACAACCTTAAAAACCACCACCAGTACAGAATGCCATAGTAACACCAGAGCCTCATCTCGTATACCCGGAAACCAGACCGAATGTGTCGGACACGAATAGATCTGAGGTACCGACTAGAACGTCGATGGAGTTACCACACGGGAATAGTGACACGGTCGTTAGATCGAACGTTGTCGATCCGAAGAACTGGGAGATTCATAGAGGACACGATGGTATGTTTTAGATGTGGAGAGACAGGACATATGCGAATAAACTGCCGAAACCCCCCCAAGATTTCCTGTCCACTGTGTGGAAGAGATGGCGTTTCTGCAAGAGAATGTGGTTGTTCGGGAAACTAAGTGAGGATTGCGCGAGGACGAGGCATCCGCAATCCTCTGAAAGACTAGCCTCAAAGTTAAATACCATTCAGAGACATCCGCCAGATAACCGACCTATAATTTATGTCAGTGTGGAAGGGAGAAACTTTCGAGCGTTACTGGACACTGGTGCTACGAAGTCATTCTTGGGAAGAACTGTGGCTGATTACTGCGATCGAATGAACATACCATCTTTCACACACCAGGCTACGGCGAAGATAGCTGATGGTCAGTCAGTATCAATCCCAAGATGCTATAGACTTCCATTGCGCTTGTACGACGACTGTATCACGGTGGATATGCTGTATATGGAGAGTTTACCGATAGACATAGTAGTTGGGATGGACGTGCTGAGTGAATACGATTTCAGCATTGACCTAAGAACTGTGTCCTGCTACTACAGAGGTAGATTACTGAGATCTGTCGGAGAGGAATCACTGTCCTGCTCGAAAGCCGATTACGACCATGAAGAACTGAAACTCCTGAGGAAAAAGACGAGAGCTCAACCGCTTTCTGGACAGGGAACTTGAACAATTTGACGATATCTAAGGAACGACGAGCCTGGTCGAACATAAGATTCAGCTCAAACCGGGGACTGAACTCATTAAACAAAGATACCAACCACGTAATCCTGCGACACAAGAGATTATCAATGAAGAGGTCGACCGAATGCTTGAAGAGGGAATAATAGAGCCATCTAACAGTCCATGGAGCTCGCCTGTGGTGATAGTTAAGAAAAAGGATGGACGAGCTAGATTTTGCGTGGATTACCGAAAATTAAACGAAGCCTCTATAAAGATGCATACCCACTGCCGTACATCTCGCATATCCTCGACAAACTACGGCGAGCAAAGTATATCAGTAGCCTAGATTTACGGCAAGGATATTGGCAGGTACCCCTGACCAAAGAAAGTAAGCCCCTAACAGCTTTTACGGTACCTGGGCGAGGTCTTTTTCAATTCCGAGTAATGGCATTTGGTCTACATTCTGCGCCAGCAACATTTCAGAGATTACTGGATCGGATCATTGGACCAGAGATGGAACCCTTTGTTTTCGCATATCTGGATGACATAATAGTTTTGGGTGACTCGTTAGAACATCATATGCAGATCCTGAGCGAGGTTTTGCAAAGGCTCAAAGCAGCTAACTTACAGCTGAATCCAGAGAAGTGTCGGTTTGGGTGCAGAAGCCTGAGATATTTGGGTCATGTCGTGTCCTCGGACGGAATCAAGACCGATCCTGACAAGGTGGAGGCGATACAAGCAATACCAGTACCCCGAAGTGTCCGCGAAATTAGAAGATTTCTCGGAGTGGCATCTTGGTACCGTCGCTTCATACCGGAGTTTTCCTAGATTGTGGCACCGTTGACTCGCCTACTACGCAAGAAGCAGAAATGGCGCTTTGAGGCAGAGGAACTAAAATCTTTCGAACTGCTAAAGAAGAAACTCACGGAGGCCCCAGTTTTGGCATGTCCTGACTTTGAGCAGCCGTTCGTGCTGCAGACTGATGCTTCGGATCAAGGATTGGGCATAGCGCTGACCCAGAGTGTCGATGAGGTCGAAAGAGTTATAGCTTATGCTAGTAGAACGCTGTCACCGGCTGAACGAAATTACTCGACAACAGAGAAAGAGTGTCTGGCTATAGTATGGGGTGTGGAGAAGATGAGATCCTACCTTAAGGGATACCACTTTACAGTATTGACGGACCATCAGTCGCTACGATGGCTGAATTCAGTTAAGAGCCCTGCAGGACGTATTGCCAGATGGATAGTTTACTTACAACAATTTGATTTCGACATAAAATACCGAAAAGGATCCTCAATAGAGTGGCTGATGCGCTGTCAAGAAGTCCATTACCTGGCCCGACCGAGGGGAGATTTGCTTGTCTGAGGAGACCAAATGCAAATGGTATACAAGGAAGTAGGCCGAAGTCGAAAATAATCCCGAGGCGTTGCCCGACTATTGCGTGAGCGATGGCAAATTATATCGACATTTCTTCGAGTCGAACGACTTGACTGAACCCGATATGTCCCGACCCTGGAAGCTGTGTGTGCCCGCCAACCAAAGAGAGGCTCTTATGCGGGAAAACCATGATGCTCCAACCGCCGGACATATGGGAATAGCGAAAACTAGTTGCAGGATGGCTAAACTATATTACTGGCCAGGAATGTTCAGGGACATTGCTAAATTCGTGAGATCGTGTCAGTCCTGTCAAAGATATAAAGTTTCGCAGCAACAGACTCCTGGAAAGATGCAGCCAAGTATAGGAAAAGACCCCTGGGATAAAGTCTGCGTTGACCTGATTGGTCCATTACCGCGCTCTACCAGAGGGAATACTTTTGTATTTGTGGCTCAGGATAAATTCACCAAGTGGGTGGAATTTCGTGCTCTACGCAAGGCGACAGCATCAGCAGTAACAAGGGCTCTCTTCGAGCAGGTGATTGCCAAGTTTGGTTGTCCTCTCACGGTGATATGCGACAACGGCAAACAGTTTGTTAGTCGAGAATTTCGGAGCTTACTGAGGCGATTGGGAGTTCGAGTACGATTCACACCGGTGTACAGCCCTCAAGCAAATGCGGTCGAGCGGGCGAATCGTACGTTGAAGACGATGATAGCGCAATTTTGTGAAGGCGATCATGGTAAATGGGACGAGAGACTAACCGAGTAGCTATGGCGACGAATTCGGCGAGACACGAGTCGACGGGATTTACTCCGTCGTTCCTCAACTTCGGCCGTGAAATGAACATACCAAGAGTGATTGTTGATGACAATGGTACCAGGGAGGAGCCAGAAGACTCCGAAGTGGATGGAGAAGAGGCTCAGGATGCCGGTCGTGAGGAGGTACGAGATCACGTGAGTCGGGTAAAACGGCTACGCGAAGTGTGTGAATTGGTACGGGTGCAGTTGGGTCGGGCATTTACCCAGCAAAACCGCTATTATGATCTCCGGCGACGGGAATGGAGATGTAGAGTGGGAGATGAAGTCTGGCGCCGGGAACGACCGCTGTCTTCAGCTGCGAACCAACTTTCGGGCAAACTGGCGCCGAAATTTTCTGGACCATATATTGTGACCAAAGTAGTTTCACCGGTGGTCTACGACTTGCGAGACGGATCGGGCAAGAAATTAAGGCATATCCATGTAAAAGACCTGAAGCCCGCTAATGCTTCCTATGTTTCAGATGCCAAGAAATAGGTTGCCAGGGGCCCCCCGAGGGGTGCAGCGGTACCCCAGTAATAAATTTAATAGAGGTGGCGGATAGCCATCGCCAGGCTGTACGCGAGCGAAGGAGACGACTGCGAGAGACCGCAGAAAAACACCGTCGGCGCGTCACAGACGACTACCAACTGGGTGAACTCCTTGGAGAAGGGGCATTCGGCCGGGTTTGGGCGGCTGCAAGGAAAGGTTCCCGGAAGCCGTGGCCATCAAGGAAGTGAAGGGGCAGATGTGGTTGAGGGCCCACGAGCAAGGTATCCTGCAGGAGTTGGAGCACCCAAATGTGCTCGGACTGCTGGACGTGGTCGAAAACCTGGACAGGACCTACTTCGTGATGGCGAGGATGGAGGAGGATCTGGCCGTTACCTGACGAGGCATGGTAAGTGTGACGCGGTGACCCTCTTACACTCTTTACCTGCGGGCTGGCC
Organism: Micraspis discolor; assembly: GCA_030674115.1. NCBI lineage: Eukaryota > Metazoa > Arthropoda > Insecta > Coleoptera > Coccinellidae > Micraspis > Micraspis discolor. Next base: position 137,069 of record JARTUT010001798.1, on the reverse strand, counting down.
GGGGCGGTGAAATACCCCCACGGGGTGGCTAGGATCGTTCACCGTGATATCAAGTTGGGGAACGTGCTGATCGGACGTGACACAGTGAGACTGGCGGATTTCGGTGTGGCCTTCAAGATGAGCGGAGCCATGGTGAAGACAAATGAGAAGGCGGGAACCCCAGCGTATATGGCTCCCGAAATGTGGCGGGGGGCCTATTATGGTAAGGCCGTCAATATGTGGGCGCTGGGCCTTGTGGTCCTGCAGGCCCTAGGGTTTACCAACCCCTTCCAGAAAGAGGCAGCCCAACTCCTGGAAGATCCTCGGGGCGAGTTCACAGGAAGCTGCCCCGAATTTACTACAACAAATACCTCCCCCCTGGGAAACGATAGTTGGCGGACTCCTACGTATTTATGATGGGACGAGGATGGAAGCGGAAACCCTAGTAAGGCGGGTGGAGGCGTTGCGTCCGACCACCGTAACGGTCTCCGCAGTGGGGCCACCCGAGATGCCAGGTGCCGGACCGACTAACGAACGTGAGGTACTAACGGTGAGTGTCAGCGTGATATTTAGAGGAGCACAGACCCCACCAGTGGTCGGCGGAGTTCGCGAGGCGCATCCAGGCGTATCGGCCTCGGGATCGGCGGCCGGACCAGAAGTGCCGAGTGCGAGTTCGGATGCCCCTGGGCGGCGTGGTAAAGCGGGTGATCATACCGGCGCGAGACCAACAATAGTCGGTACGCATGCCGCGCGCGTCGTCGTCACCACCCCCCAAATGAACGCATAGTGCGCGTCTTTTTTTTCCTTTTCCCCCATGACATTAGGGCGCGTCACCACCCCCCGAATGAACGCATAGTGCGCGTCCTTTTTTTCCCCACATGACAATAGTGCGCGTCTTCTTTTTTCTTTCCCCATGACATTAGTGCGCGTCACCACCCCGAATGAACGCATAGTGCGCGTCCTTTTTCCCCACATGACATTAGTGCTTGTCACCATCCCCAAATGAACGCAAAGTGCGCGTCTTTTCCCCGCATAACAGTAGTGCGCGTCACCACCCCTCCCAGAAGAACGCAGAGTGAGCGTCACCACCCCTCCCAGAAGAACGCAGAGTGCGTGTCACCAACCTCGACAAACACTAAAGAGAATTGTTGATTTAGGATAGGATTTTCTCTTATATTGTTGCTTTAGGATAAGATTTCCCCTTATATTGTTGCTTTGGATTAAGATTTTCTCTGGGGTTTTCTTAGGCTAAGGTCCGTTTGGTCGGGAAGGAAATAGAAAAAAATTCTTTTTTATGGAAGTAAGGGGGGTGTAACGAAGTAGTTTTGCTTGCGTGGCAGGGAGCCGTTGACCTCGATCGACTCCAGCGAGACCACGCCAGTAAGTGGGGAGATCAGACCGATTGTTCCCACCTCGACCGTCGAGCGCTTACGGCGCATGTTGGGGGAGCTCGAACGGTACTAATAGGAGAGTCGTGCACTGGGAACGGCAGTTCCTCGGTCGGCGAGACGCGAAGCGGAAGAGCTTCCAACATTCGGTTCCAGCAAGTGTTAGTGAGTGCAGTGGTAGGCAGCCATAGTAAGGTAGGAAAGGGGTATAGAGAGGGGACCGGAGGACCACTTGTGGAGGACGAGATTCCAGGAGGTGAGTGTGAGGTTCGATCGTTGAGACCGAACGACGGCTGCAGGAGGGCGTCGCGTCCTTTACGAGTCCTTTAGCTGGTATTGCGTTTCCGCCGTCTGGGTGCCGAGATGAGGAAACTCAATCGTCCCTAGATTGTGGGCCGTTTTACCTTGGCGGACTCCAGATGTCCATCTCTCGGGGCTGACGTTGATGTACGAGATGAGGAAACTCAATCGTGCTTAAACCGAAGCTTTCCGTGACGTGGGCTGCTGCGCGGTGAGGGTCGTGGTGTGCCCCCATCCTGTGGTCGTTTGTCGAACCGACCCTGGAAGGCACGGGTTCGTCACGGGTGTCGGCTGGGTCCTTTAGCCGGTATTGCGTATCCGCCGTCTGGGTGCCGAGATGAGGAAACTCAATCGTCCCTAGGTTGTGGGCCGTTTTACCTTGGCGGACTCCTGCTGTCCATCTCGCGGAGCTGACGTTGATGTACGAGATGAGGAAACTCAATCGTGCTTAGACCGAAGTTTTCCGTGGCGTGGGCTGCTGTGCGGCAGGCACTTGGTTCGACCTCGGCCCCGTCGTCATCGCGGGTGAACGCGCGGTGGTTTGCGCATGCGCACGCCGTACCGCCGGTCACTCCGATTTAGGCTGGGCCTTGGCAGTTCTCTTCGAGGGGTTCTGTTGCGCACGGACACTAGTTGCGCCGTGTGGAACCGTGCCCCACGGACCCCCCCCCGCTTGGATGGTCCATGTTGGCCTGAGTGAGGCTTTGGTTTCCCCCCCTCTCGCTTTAACCCCGAGACATTCTCATTTTTATCACACGGCCTTAGTCATTTTTCATGCCTGAGTCATTTTCATCTTCATCTCATGGCCGTGTTCGACTTTCATGCATGAGCAATTTCCTGTTGAGCGACTGCCTTATCCGTTCTCTGCCTGATTTCTTGGTATGCCTAACCCATTTTTATGTCTAAGTCATTTTCGCTTGCCTAATTCCTTCTGATGCCTAATACATCGAGTAACTCGCCACTGTAATCGCTTTGTGTGCACTCTAACCCCTTCACGGAATGTTACTGGTATTTTGGTGATGGACAAGTAGATTTGTGATTTGGGTTTTTAGAGGTTTAGGACTATGAAGATTGTGTGATATAGATTAAGGACTATTGTACCGAATATGAACTGTTGATTTGTTTTAAGGACTGTGAGACGTATTATTTTGGAAAGTTTGTTCATTTAGTATGAATAGAGAGTATATTTTTAGTTAACCGAGTGTTTTATTGGTGACACCTCCACCTCCAACAGCTACCCACTTCATTCTCCACTGGAGTCTGCCAAGGCTCGAGCTTCTGGACATTCCGGAGGAGCTCGATAGGTGAGGGTGACGCCCTCAGAAGCAAATAGTCTGGCGCCCGAGTTTACTGATAAAGGAACTGCACGTAAGGGCGTTACATACTTAAAAAGTTATCTTCAATACTACTTGGTACGAACTGTGTAACTAGCGCCCTCTACGAGAGTCAGACATAAAAACGAATTCATTGGATGTATCAGCTTCCAAAACATATTCATATAAAATTTCATTACAATGTAGCCTGTAGTTTCTCCAAAATTAAAAAAATGTGTATAATTTTTTTTTTTCTTCAAGGCCCTGAATCTTGAATACGGATGGCGTTACGAAAGTTTTTGCTGAGCAAACCCCAATTATTTTCATTTTTCTATGTATCCTAGAGAGGGGGTCACCTTTTTTTGAAACACCCTGTATGTATCGAAAGTATTCTTGTCTCATCCCATGAAAGCGATCGTATATGCCGCTTCCATCTGTCTCTTTATTTTTATCAAGTGAGTGCTCGAAACTTCTTTCTTATAATAATAATAATAATAATAACCTGTGAGGGGTTTTCTGTCCCCATCGGGCGCGTCCCCAGGTGGCGGATAGGGGAGGCTCGGCAGATATGCCGGGTAGGCAGGAAATAAAATACCGCCCGCGGACCAAAACAGAACATTAAAAATCCGGAAGCGACTGTCTTGATACAAGCGGCTCCCCGGTTAGCGTCGGTACTTCAGATATGAAGCGGCTGTGTTGAACCTGGCTGTAGGTATAAAAAGCGCACACCCAGAAATGGAGAAAAGATTAAGGAGATATAAAGACCTCGGAAAAACGCTACCTCCTGGGGGGCAACACCAGGGCACTTCTGGAGCCACCGCTGGAAGTGACAGCATGAAAGCCGGTGGTGATCGTGGGACAAGCACTATAACTAGGCAGACCACGATCGGGTCACCCGAAAAAACAACAGATGCCGTAATCGAAGAGAACACTCAACAACCATCTATGGAGACTGTGACTGTGAGTAGTGTTTCTGGGAGGGAAAATCCCCTATTACCTAAGACCACACTTGCAGGAAGAAATAGAGTGCGCATGAAATGGACACCAGAAGTTAATATGTTCATCATGCACACATATTATTACCTAACAAGACTCGAGACCGAAATAACAGCATATCGACAGAGACTACACCAAGCATTCGTTGCAGAATATTCTGACGTTCAAGTAACAGAACAACGCATAGCTGATCAACGTAGAGCTATCGTAAACAAAAGACTCCTATCAACAGAAACCCTCGAATGCATCCGAAGAGAAGTACAAAATATATTAGAGAGAGAACAAAACCACGATCAACAATAATCACTGACAACAATACCACAACCACAAACCAACGGAATACAAACTCAAGAAATACTCCCATACGAAAGCAACGATGACAACAGGACAGACCCGAGGGAACTACACCGTTAAAACCATACAGAGAATGAACCAAACGACGAGATTGTTAACAAGTTAAAGGATACACTGAATACTATACTTCAAGAATATAGCGGATTGGACCCAACAACTAGACCATACATCCCGAAACAGAAAACATCACGACGACTAGTGGAAACTATAGAATTGCTCAATGATTTTGTACTACCTCAAATTATAAATCAAATAACAACATTCAACGAGCTTCATGATTTGATATATTGTTCAGCAATGACTGTGGCAACGATTGCTGGTACCAAAATCAGAGATAACAATGGAAGAAGAAACCAACCAGAAGAGCACATACCACCATGGAAGGAAAGGCTAATGAGAAGGATAGAGACAAAACGAGCTGAAATTGCCAGGCTTACGGAGTACAACAGAGGAAATCCAAGTAGAAAAGTGAAGAGAAAAGTTCTGCAAATATTTGAGAAATATAGGATGCACACACCACGGGATCTACCCAACATTGTTCCAGCTGACTTTCTTGAAACTTTACATCAAAAGTTGTCCGCACTATGTGCAAGACTCAGAAGATACTCGAAATGCACAAAGAGAAAGAGACAAATCAATGAATTTATTAACAACGAGAAGAAATTTTACAGAATACTCAAAGCCGAGGCAGAATCACAAGGAGAGATTGCAGAGATACCCAAAAAAGAACATATAACCACATACTGGTCATCGATATGGAGCAAAGGTGAACAGAACAATAAATATGCAAACTGGTTAATTAGAGAAGAGAAAGACTATACGAGAGTAAAACCGATGGAGGAACCCAAAATTACAAAAGAAATGATAACCGAAGTAATCAAGAACACCCATAACTGGAAGAGCCCAGGAAGCGATAATGTACATAACTTCTGGTACAAGAAACTCTCTAGTGTACATAATAAACTGACAGACTTCATTAACGACTTCATAGAACACCCCGAAAAATACCCCTATTCATCACAAAAGGCAAAACATATCTACTTCCTAAAGGAAAGCTAAGCAGTGATCCCTCAAAGTATAGACCGATCACATGTCTTCAAACTGTATACAAAATTATAACATCATGTATAACTAAAATAATGAACTCTTACATCGAAGATCGCACCATAATGAGCGAAGAACAGAAGGGATGCCGAAAAGGTACCAAAGGGTGTAAAGAACAACTCATTATTGACTCGACAATACTTAAAGAAGTCAAAAAGAAACAAAGAAAATTAACTTGTTGCTATGTTGACTACCAGAAAGCATACGACAGCGTTCCGCATTCCTGGCTTATACGAGTCCTCCAAATGTACAAGATTCACCCTAGGGTTTCTGATCTCCTACAACATCTCATGCAATCGTGGAGAACAACAATTCATTTGACAACCAGTGAATCCACCATCATGACACCCGAAATCAAGATAAACCGAGGAATCTTCCAAGGAGACTCCTTGAGCCCTTTGTGGTTCTGTTTAGCGCTAAACCCGCTTTCAAAAACACTGAACAGAACAGGAATAGGGTACACCTTGATAAATCATCGAATAAAACATACCATATCACATCAATTATATATGGATGACCTTAAATTATATTATGCCCTATCTAACGACAAACTCAAGGAACTCATTGGGCTAGTCGAGCAATTTTCTGACGATATTAGCATGAAATTCGGCCTGGACAAATGCAGAGTTATAAATATAGAAAAAGGAAAATGCAGAATAGGAGACGTTCAGCTCAATAGTGGCGGCTTGATTGAGTCCATGAATGAAGGAGATACATATAAATACCTGGGATATCTATAGATATCCCAGATAATCTATAGAACACACTAAGATCAAGGAAAGGAAACCCTCACAAAAGAATACCTCACGAGAGTAAGAAAAATATGCCATACTGAACTAAATAGTAAAAATCTGTTCAAAGCCATCAAGACCCTGGCAATACCTGTGTTGACTTACTCTTTTGGAGTAATATCATGGACCGACACAGACTTCGAGAACATCATGCGGAAAACTAGAACTGAGTTGACTAAGGAACGCAATCACCACCCCAAATCAAGCACCCTTAGGATGACAATCCCTAGGGGCGAAGGAGGGAGAGGTCTCATAGACATAAAAAATTCACACAACAGTCAGATCAAACTCATGATGACATATTTCCACCAGAGAAGCTCAATATCACCCCTCCATCGGAGCATCTGATTGACAGATAAGGGATATACACCACTCAACTGAGCAAATAATACAGAGAACAGAAGAAGTTCGCAACCAAGAGGACAAACATCGAGAATGGCGACAAAAGACACTTTACGGGAGACACCCACATGACCTCGATCAACCATATGTTGACAAAAGTGCGTCGAATGCTTGGCTCAAAAAAGGGGAACTGTTCCCGGAGACAGAAGGATTTACTCTAGCCATACAGGACCAAGTGGTGAATACGAGAACCTACCTGAAACATATTGTTAAAGACCCTAAGGTGAGAGATGACAGGTGTAGAAAATGTAAAGAAAAACCCGAAACAATACAACACGTTACATCAGCATGTAGTCTACTTGCCCAAAATGATTATTTACACCGACACAATCAAGTAGCTGCAGTAATTCACCAAACTATATGTAACAGGTTGGGACTCAATACAGACGAATCTAATATACCTTACTATAAATACGTTCCTAAGTCAGTCATTGAAACCAACCAATTCACTATTTATTACGACCGATCGATCATTACCGATCGCAGTGTCCCCTTTAACAAACCTGATATCGTTATGAGAGACAAGCAATCGAGCGAAGCTATTATTGTAGACATCGCGATCCCTAACACGCATAACCTGCTGAATACATTTGCAGAAAAAAAAAGAAAAGTACACTGAGTTAGCAGATGAGATAAAAGGATGTGGAATCTCAACAAAGTAACTATAGTACCAATTGTACTATCTACTACAGGGGTTATACCATGGGAGTTGCACAATGGCTTGAAGTTCCTGGGACTACACAGAGATATTTACATGCTGCTACAGAAAGTTGTAATTCTGAACACCACTAGAATAGTCCGAAGATTTTGAGTCAGGATTAAATTATGGAGATGCTTGGCGAAAAACCCGTATCCCATTAAATCAACCAGGACAACCTGAGAAACTAGAAATATAATAATAATAATGTCTTTATTTTCATATCTGACCTATACAATATGATACATTATATCGACCTAGAAGAAAAATGGCGGAGTCCACGTGAGCCTCCGGAGAGACTCTCTGATCTACTCAACCATGAAACTGAATGTGAAAATTCATAAATAATAACAATAGTGGAGTGATCAAGAGGAAATTAGCAAACACTTTTATGAAATATGGACAGCGAAAGAGAATATATACATATAAAGTCAACTTCCTTTATCACGTAGAGGCACTCGTCGTTAGGTCGTGAGGTCTTCGAGACTCCATGAGAAACCCTCTATAACGTTTTCTGAAAGTTGCTCTAGAGAGTCGTAAAAAAGATTCAGGTAGACCATTGTGAAATTTCGCAATGTTGTAGGAAAAACTCCTCTCAAACATTGGCGTTCTGTGAAATGGTGGAGTTATGTTTCCTCTGAATCTGATGTTAAGATTGTGGACATTGGTTCTGAAAACTATTCGCCTGTAGAGGTAAGAAGGGCACTTGAGTAAAATTATATCTCTGAAGAAACATGCTGTGTGCAGCTTTCTCCTTTCTTCCATAGTGAGCCATCCCGTCTCCCTAAGTTTGGGTGTAATCGACTCATACTTTCTCACACCATAAATTAGCCTTAGACAAGAGTTCTGTACACGCTGTATCCTCATTTTATCAGACTGTGTGAGACAGTTTCCATAGACCACATCGCAGTGATTAAATACTGACAAGACCAAAGAGTCACAGATAATTACCTTGATCCCTCGAGGAAGCAAATGCCGATTTCTATAAATCAATTTTATCCTTCCATAAGCTTTTTTTATGCATTCTGTCACATGTGAACTGAATCTTAGGGAACTATCAAGAACCAGACCTAGATTCCGCGCTGCGTTCATCACAGGCAGGACCACACCGTCGACCTCCACCTTCACCAAGTCCCTCAGTCCCAACACCTGCCGCTCAGGCCCGATAAGCAGCACAGTGGACTTATTCGCATTGAGCTGAAGGGAATGTGCAAGAGCCACAGTTCTCAATGCCTCCATTTCCCTACTTAATATGGCTGTGGATTCAGTGACATTATTCCTAGTAAAAGATGAATATACCTGTGTATCATCGGCATAGAATTGAGATGAACAAATTTTCAATGTCTTCGGCAGGCTCAACGAGTATATAGCATATAATAACGGCGCAGAAACGGAACCCCCCGATAGATATCAGCGAAATCAAACATGAGTGAGTCAATCACCACGCACTGGGAGCTACGCGAAAGGAAGTTCGAGAAAAACTGTACAGCTCTATCACTAAGTCCTATGTAGTGGAGAATTGCCAAGAGTAGTTGGTGCTGGATTGTGTCGAATGCCTTAGTGAAATCCAGCAAAGCCAAAGCTGTAACCTTACCCTCATCAGCGGCCCGAAATATATCGTCAGTTACATTACTGAGTGCAGAAGAACACCCATAGCCCCTTCTGAACCTTGATTGGGTTTCGGGAAGTATATTGTTGGCTTCCACAAAAATCGAAAGTTGTTTGTTCACGATCTTCTCCAGCACCTTCGACACACAAGACAATATGCTAATAGGACGTAAGTCCCTATACTCCCTGGGGGCTGAAACTTTAGGAAGAGGCACCACGAGTGCACTCTTCCAACATTTTGGGTAAACAGATTGGCGGATGCAATAATTGATAATATGAGTGAGAAATGGCAGGATAAAAGGACAACAGAGTTGTAATATAAATATATTGATGCCATCCACTCCCTCGGATCGAGATTTTATTGCATCTACAGTTCTCAAAACCTCAATCTCATCTACCTCCGTAAAGTTGAAAGGAGTAACCACTGCGTCCAATATATTGTCTCTATAAAAGTTCAGTGTTGGAGAGTCTACCACTGACTGAACACCAACGACACCAGTAAAGAAATCATTCAGCTCATTTGGGATTTTCAGATTTTCTGGTATTTCTGAATTTCTAGAGCCAACAATGTCAAATTTCTTCATTTTACACCAGATGTTAATTTTTTCCCAAAATTGGTCTTCAAAAAATGCTCTCTTCTCATGCCGCATCATCAGAGTCGTTTGGTTTCTCAACGTTTTATAATATTCCCAATGGTGGGGATTTTTAGATTGTCTAAACCGAGAAAGAGCATTATTTCTCAATCGAATTGCAGCGCGAATGCTTTCAGTCAACCATGGTGGTCTGCGTTTAGTCAATTTGGCTATTCGTTTCGGTGCATGCAGATTGAGTAATGCCACAAGGTTTGAATTAAAGAACTCAAGTTTTTTGTCAACATCCACGAAATGATATACATTCCGCCAGGGAATCGATTGGAGGTCGGTGTAGTAATCCCTATATTCTCTAAAAACCACCTACTTCCGCAGACCAGAGACCCCAATATCGCAATATACAAGATCATGATCCGATATGTTGGGAACATGGATAGTACCAGACAAGTGTGTAGACATTTTGCTACCAACAATAATAAAGTCTAATGAAGTGGAGCTGGCGGTAACTCGTGTTGCCTTATGGACAACCTGCTTCAAATTTAGGGCCTCCAGAACTGTATAAAAATTTTAACTTGATTTGAGTGTATATCAAATAAGTTTATATTGAAATCACCAACGCAAAGGAGGTCATCACACTGAGGATGAAGCTGAGATAATAATGATTGCCAGTTCTAATTTTGATGTTTTTCTCAGGGAAATGTCAAATATCAACCAAGCTATTTTGGAAGCACGAATATGCATCATGTGCATCCACGACAGACATGGCCGCTGACCAGTTAAAATCCACTATCGACTAATTGAAATGACGGATAGTCTTCTGATCTGCAACTCTTATATTTTTGAAGCGCCATCCCTCAATGCTTTAATTTCAGCAATTTAGATCCTGTGAGATATTATGATCAGACAGATGCAGCTATACCTTTTCCGCCACAACCACATCGGAACTGAGATCACACAGGATATTATCTATAAAGGTAGATGAACCCTCGGTCACACTTGAGGGCTCGTTGGAAAGGTATTCCAGTCCGAATGAAGGTAACAGTTCCATGATTTGTGAACTCTCGGCACCAGCCTGCAAATAGCCTACATCAAAATCACCAATGAAAATTATGTTCTTACTTATACTATTATTTGCCGAAGTAGTGAGTGCCTGCTCAAGCTTATTATAAAATATCTCCGTACTTCCCTCTGGAGGTCGTTAAACATTAATATAAATTCTTTTCGAATTCTTGTCAATCATCGCCGCAAACTCAGCATGCTTCTCAATGGACAGGCAGTTGATATCATTCAATGGTTTACTGTCAATATCAGTTTTAACTAAGAGTAAGGTGTCCCCACGTATAAACTCAGTAATGGAAAAACTACTCTTCATCTTAAATCCCGGAAAGACCACACTCTTCAACTGACTTTCTTGCATCCAATATACTCACTGCACTATTCAGCTAGCAGATCTCAACCTGTAATACTTTGAGGTCATTCTTCAGTACCATCTTTTCGGTCTCAATTTGTAGGTTACTTGGATTCGGATCTGAAATTTCACTCACAGATTCTTGAAATTCTGCTTCAGAATGTTCAATAAGCTTTTTCAACTCCTCAGACATAACCACAGTTGAGGGTACTTTTTTTAAAAAATTATTTCGGCCAGAAATTCTTTTTTCATTTGCATTAATTCGAAGGTGAATTCATCAACCGATCGGGCCATTTAGCCACATATAGCATAATGCGGAATAGACATCCGAAATCTTAAACACTGGAATTAAGTGATGAGAATTTTGAATAAACTGCTGAAATGGTCGACAGAAATCGGTAGTGATGGAACTTTCACTTTGCGTCCAGGGAATAAGAGACATAATCTGTAATTGATGCAGAGGACGATGAGAGGAGAGAAGATGCAGAAATTCTTGTAAATGAGAACGATGAAGAAATAAAGATTTCTCTATATATCTCTAATAAGAATACGGATTTGCAAATACATATTCAACCTGAACAATGAGTAAAAATATGTTTTGTAGTTATTCAAAGTAATGTAATTTAATTCATTAAATCTTTGTTTTATGTCAATTAACACTTCTATTTTGATATAAAAAAAAAAAAAAGACACTTACATAAGTCTTCTACATATGTTGGAAAATGAAACCATTGTCTAGTATCGTTAATAATAGACCCTTCTCATCTGAGTTTATTCATTAAATACATCGATTATAGGGATGGCATTGAATATTCCATGTTCACTTAACACAAAATGCCGATATAGATAAAGATTTTTGAATTTTGGGATAATATATAATAAAGTGGGCAAAATAACCACACCTCAGTTTCCACGTAACAAACTTTTCATGTCTGTGTTAAAGTCATTTAGAGGTTGTCAGAATTGACATCTCATAATCGTGCTCTGAAAAAGTATAATGTACCGCTCTTAAAAGTCATGAAGCTTCAAATTAAACAGAGGGAAAACTGTAAGTGGTAATTTTTAATTTGAGCTATAGGTTTGTCCTTTCATTGCTGGTGTATTAGTAAAAACGCTCCCGAACTCTCGTCAATAATTTTCTAATTGGTTAATTTGCAGTTTGAGGACCCTTCCTATATTTTACATAATTGCTGATCTGGTTTGGTTAGGTTAGGTTAGTTTAAGTTAGGTTTAAAAAATACAATGCCGAAATGAAGAAAAATAATAAAATTAATATTTGAAAACTTTTTTTGTATTAGCTATTTTTTTATTATGTTAGGTACGGTTCAGTTCAGTAATAACAAAAAACGATGTCAAAATTTATTTTTTGCAATTTCAAACAGTGGAACATGAAAAAAAGAATTTTTGCAAAAACATTTTTCTCTGAAAATTATCATTCAACATTTATTATTGCTTTAGGGGATACACTGAAGCATCGTAAAATTGCAAAACTAAAAAAATGCGGTGGGTCCTTAAACTAAATAATAAACTTCAAATTTCGATTGGTTCTCTTCATTTTTCACACATGGATACCCACTAACGAAACTCAAGAATAAAGAGAAGATAGAAAATTAGTTATTGCTTTACCGATAGTAAGTATAGATCAAGAAAATTAGAGCTGTCGACTCTAGGGTCCTCTGTCACCCAGATTTCCCTAGATGTTGGTGTCTCCTACAATTCCCCAACTCCCGTGGCGGCGAGCACGAGTATTCGTTACGCCAATGGAATCCGATAGCATTGAATAGTGTGAATCGACTCTTGATACGACGTCACTCATTATTTTTCGTTTGTAAGAAATAGTAATAACATAAATTCAAGATATCATCATTTCATCAAAATTAAGATCGAGGATATTGGTGGGTCAAATTATCCTCAACCTTGATTGAGTTATCTCTCGAAATATCCTATTGGCAACACTCTTCTCACAGCATAGGGAATGATAGGGTATGATGACACATAATTCCTTCGAAAAGTGTGAAATTTGTTCTTCTCAATTATTCAGAAGACGATTCAGCGCAGGTGTATCCCACATAAACAAGTTTTACCCATTGTTTTGCTTTGGGAACTTCAATCTGGCTCAAATGACCGTGACTGTGGGTTTAGTTATTCTTGGTTTAATTTCATGTGAGTAAATCTAAGTTAACCATTGAATATTTCAATTTAATATATATAATTCAGAATAATTGATGACCAATGGTAGATCAATATTAGTATCAATTGAATGGAAACATAATATCTTTTGGTATTAGTTGATGAAATTAAAATACCCAGTGATTATTGAATGATATATATCGAAATTCTGATCACTCTAATATAGAATTCCAAAACAGTTTTTCTCAATTATTTTCACTCATTTGGTAGCCTCTTATGACACGTTATCATATTCCTTTTTGCTTTTGGTGAAAGATGCCAAATCATTTCTTATTTATCTAAAATGACAATTCTAGTTTTACACTTCTTGAAAATATCACTGATATTTTTCTGTATTCTAGAAATCACGGTTTTCTATGATGAATAAGAGAAAATGTTTTCAAAAATTAATTTTGATTAATTTTTCTGTAGTTTTTTTTTAACTGTTTGATGTTATGATGAAAATGAAGAATTTTCTCTTATTCATCAGAGAAAACGGTGTTTTCTAGAATAAATAAAGGTATCAGTGATACTTTCAAGAAGTGTGAGACTATAATTGTCATTTTTCGATATTTTTGGTTTATTTACACTTTTAAGAATAGACTTGTTTGATTAAATTATTTCTTATTTCTTGATTTTTCAATTTTGTTCCAATAAATCAGAAAAATCTGTAAAGCAAAACTGATTGGATTGGGTTGATAACGAATAAATGAGTGCAAAAAAACGATTATTATTTCAAAAGTAATATTATTGCTAGATATAGAAAAATTATGTAGTCTTGTATATCATATGACAGTATACAGAGAGAAAAGGTTGTCAATAACAACTTTTATACAGTATACTGTAAATTCTTTATATTTCAGATTCTGCAGAAAATTCTAAATATAATTTTTGTATGACATCATATATTTATCTTCAATTGTTTTGCAAGTTTTCATTACGAAAATTAGCATTGAAATGAAGAAAAACATTGACGTGAGGTTGCGTGCTTTTATGAGCTTATTCTAAATTCATTTCCGGGTTTCTGGAATATTATGATACGGAAACAACGACGGCAACTATTTTATTAGATATAATTATATATTTTATCGATTTTCAAGTTGATAATTGATCCTGTGGCTATTTTGCAAGGTATCGAGGTAACTCTACAACCATTGGGTAGACGAGCTAAACTCAATAACGAATATGACCGCGACATTTGGACACAATATATTCTGTAAATATGAAAATCAAATTCATCTCTTTCAGACGGCTCTATTTTGATCATGCATTCTTCATAACAGTTTCAAGCCCAATTGTTTGAAACAATTCTTGGCTATATCCGGAAATTATATACCAGGTATACCGGTATGAAGTGAGCGTCAAGATACATACCTCGATAGAGAACATTTGTTGTTGAGCCTTTATTTTTTTTTGTTTCTTTGCTATGACATCTGTGAAACATATTTAGTATACATCAAGTCATTGAACAGGAAACATCATAATTTTTTTTTTTCATCGTGTGAAAAGTTTTGCACCAGAAAGTCATGATTTGCGGAAAGCATTGATTTTTTGTTTTCATTTGAAGAAAAGTTCTGCAGAGTCGCATCTAATGCTTGTCGAGGCATATGGTGATCATGCTCTATCAGAAGCAACATATAAAAGATGGTTTCAACGATTCAGAAGTAATGATTTTGATGGGAGGAATGAAGAAGGGGGAAGACCTCCAAAAAAGTTTGAAGACGCCGAATTGCAAACGATATTGATGGAGATTACACTTTCAATGAAAAGCAAATGGCAGAAATGTTAAATGTTGCACAACAAACAATTTCTGACCATTTAAAAGCTGTGGGAATGATCTAAAAGTATGAAAATGGGTGTTACATGAATTGAATGAAAGACATGTGGAAAACCGATAAAACAAATGTGATTTTTTGCTTCAAAGACACGAAAGAAAATCGGTTTTGCATCGGATTGTTACTGGTGATAAAAATGGATTTTTTTTATGAATCCTAAACGGAAAAAATTATGGGTCAATCCGGGACAACCATCAACATCGACTGCAAAACCAGATCGATTCGGCAAGAAGACAATGCTGTGTGTTTGATGGGAGCATAAAGGTGTGGTGTACCCTGAGCTCCTAAAACCTGGTGAAACCGTATATGCTGATTGCTACCGACAACAAATGATGAATAGGCCAGAAGACACGGCAAGGTAATTTTGCTCCATGACAATGCACCTGTACAAAAAGCAAACTCGGCTCAGGATACAATCAAAACACTTGGCTGGGAGCTGCTACTCCACCCGCCGTATTCACCAGTTTTGGCTTCTTCCTACCACAAATTGTTTTCATCGATGGGGCACGCATTAGCAGAGCAGCACTTCGATTTCTACGAAGAGATCGAAAATTGGGTGTCTGCTTGGTTTGCTTTAAAAGACGAACGATTTTATTGGCGTGGTATCCACAAATTGCCAGAAAGGTGGTCAAAATGTGTAGAAAAAATGGCCAATACTTTGAATCAAATGTTTTTCACTTCCCCATTAATAATTAGTATTTTATTTTCACAAAACAAAGCTCATTTCATAATGGTATACCTGATACACTTGGGTAAAACAATAGCTCGTATTTCGCTAGAAACAAGCATGCAAAGAAAGGAACTATTTCTATTTCACATTATACTTCAAATGAAAATAAGAATTATAAAAACACTGACGTGAAGTCAGTCCTTTTCTAGACTCTGGAATATTGCGATACAGAAACAAACGACATAGAGAATGTATCAACGAACTTAAATCTCTAAGAACAATAACCAAACCTAAAGTTTTCCTTCAGTTGTCTTTCAACCACTAATCTTGCCTTGAAAACAGCTTTCTATATATACAGGGTGACGTCAAAAGAAACATTTTCTTCCTATAACATTTTTCCAAATTTGGCCCTGTTCAAAAGATATAGGGTGTTGAAATTTCATAAAAAATTGCATTTTCACCTATAATATTCAAACGACAATATCGATTGAAATGATCTCTTGTAGAAGGTTTTTGATAACAGCCATGCATGTTGTGGCATCAATAGATTTACTCCATTTCTTGTGGGTTTCTCACTACTACTCTACAGATTGGTTACATTGCATGAAAATAAATATCGCTTGAACTAAAGTTCCGTATCTTGTACTTCCTGGAATCATTAGTCTTTTTGCAGATAAAATCATTCTTCATCTTTTCTCCTAAATTGCACCATTCTTGAGATATTTGAAGTTGAATGGAATTGAATCGATATAATTTTGTCCAAATTTTCTGATTTTCCAACTGACAATCCAACTCTGTGCTGAAATGATTCAATAATCAGATTTGTTCAATGTTGCCATATTTTATGTCTTTATTAAATATTTCTACAAAAGTTTGGGGAAATCTCTCCAGTCTATGGTTCCACCACTAAACACTATTGATGAAATTAACCACTGAACAATTTTTGTCTTACATTCACCACAAAATCTAAATTGCCATTTGCTGTATTCATTATTAATGATGTCTAGCACCTTGTTTAATATTTAATCCAGAGTAATATTCCATAATAAATAGAGAAAAAGTTTTCCATCACTCACATAGGTACTTCGGTATATTTTCATGATGACGGTTGAAATAGGTAATCTATTTTCTGTCAGGACCTGTTAAATTGAATACTTGTCTTTATGAAGGGCTGGTTCTTTAAAGCTTCAGACTTTCAGAGTTTATCAAACTATATCTATTCTAACATAGGAATGCTTCAAATTGAGTTCATATGAGTTTTAAAAACTTCGAACCCAGTCTCCTAGATTTGTTTTGTACGTTTATAGGAGTTTTTTCACATCTTTATTTCATACACCGATTCAACCTGGTTCACAAACTTAGGAGATAATAGAATTTGACTTAGTTTTAATATTTTAGAATGTTTTTTTATGATGCATGGTTAATTAAAATTCAATCAATATTGAAACTGGAAGCTATCAGCTCATAAACAAGAAAGATTAGAATATAATGCATTTTCTGACCATAATCATTTCATACTGAATTGAATAATTTCAAACTATCGAAATTATCCTAACAATATTTTCCACATTTTTTTAAAGAAAGCTACAAATAACTGTTGACAGTTTCAAACAGAATCAAAACAACAAGGAACCACAGAACACTATTTTATTGGGAACTACCCACCACAGAGACGTTATAATATTTTAATGTGATAAAATTCACTCTAGTTATTCTGAGGAAAATTATAACTAAAGATCAATAATGGTTACACATATTATCTTTTATTTGAAAAAACTTTGCAAACTTTGCAATTATTAATTTTTCTCTCCTGGGGTTCGGTAATAAATTAATATTCTATGGTAAGGTATAAAAATTTGACATAATCTATGAATAACCGTTATTCAATATTTATGTTTTTGTTTACGTGATTAAAACAGATACTCTGATTATAAAACCAAAAATTTACGCATGTTCAGTAATTAATTATAGTCTAAACAGAATAGATTCATATTAATGATTTAACAAAAAATTTTTTATTAGAGTTGACTTTTCAGAATCAAATCTAGGTGATTAAACTCAATTTATACGAGCAAGTATAATTGCACACCTAAATTTGGGAATACTTGTAATCTATCCAAGTAAATTGTTATTGGGATTCAGTACAGAAAATAATCATCAAGCAAAGTAACATCACTTTAAAACAATTATTCGTAGTGACATCATTCATTATTGTTAAAGATTCTCATATTTTTAACAGTATGATATCAAGAGACCTCATAGACCTGACCTGTTCACTGGTCTCTGTTAAGGAGAAGAAACTTCAGAAATATCAGTGTTTGGAAAATCATAGATGATTTTTTCTGGCTTTGAGCGAAAAAAAAAGCAATGTGACAACCTCTTGCGTTTGAAGTTTTCATAGAAATGATGGTTTTCATGATTTGGAAATTTTAAGAAAAAATTACAAATGTATGATGATAACATCCAATAATTCTGAGGTTTTTTTTGAATTTCTCACTAGAAAGGAATGGTTTATAATCTTAAACTAGAAAGAAATTATAGTAGAACAACAAAAATCCATGTTTATGGTGTTGAATTTTTTACCAGAAAATAAGTATTTTGTATCTTCCTTCTGGATATGGACCTCATCGGATGAAACATGAGTGAGTGAATCATATTTTAGAGGGAAAATAATGTTTTCAAACAATTCAGATTCATTAGTGGAAGCTGTGGAAAGTATTTTTCATTCAAACTAAACTGGACAACAGAGGGTATTTGCCCAATGTGAAATCTGAAAATGCTTATTACTTTTTAATGCAGCTGAATATGGAAAAACCGTAATGGAAAAAGTGTTTCTTTTGATCTCAAGAACCTATAGTTAAAATTAACGCAGTGGTTACAGACTCACCCTGTATATAGGAGCTGCATTTCAACCGAATACTTTCAAACACAGATGGCATTTCATGTCATGCATATATTTCCATGAATCTTGAAACTCTCCATATATGAAGTATATTCGAGTAGAATTAAACTTTTAAAAGTTTTTAAGAGTTGTCAATTATTCTTTGCTCAACAGATAAGCAATAAAGATTTACAAACTGCATTGTATTACTCTTCCACATAAACCATTCATCATTCGTAGAAGTTCATGAAAAGAATATCCATTAATAGGTTTTTTCATGAACATGTATGTGTTCATTCATTATTTGTTTTCATCAGAGCAAAAATATTATCCAGATTGCCATCAACAAAACCTTGCAGCTGGTCATAATTCATGATCACAAAAATGTCCATTCTTAAATATGTTAACTCTAGCTTGTCTCTATTGGAAAATATAGAGTTTACGGCCGGTCACACATACCCAAGTTTTCATACGGGTTGTTCATCAGGAAGTCGAAACCAATCGATTAAGACCATTTCCGTCTTGATACTCAGAAACTACATACATTTGGGCAAAATAATAGGTCGTTGTTCCACTAGCAAATTTTCAGAATTTTCGCAAAGATCTTGTTGACCACATACTAATTTGAATATTGAATATATCAGGACTGAGTGATCCGATCCTAACCGGGAAAGTAATTTTCATGTCATCCCAGATAAGGTGTTCAGTTTTGTGAACACTACTTTTGAGATATCCTCACAAAAAAATCTAATGATGCCGGATCAATTGAAATAGATTTGAATCAGGTACATTGATTTGGTCGATGCTGAAGCTGTTTTTATCAAGAATTAGTGGCTTTTTCGGTAATAGCAGTCCCTTTTAAAGGGTTTTGATTAAATCAGGAGAAATATTTGTGAGAGTTGGTTCAATTTCATTTTGGAGAAGTTCAAAATATTTATCAACATTTGAGCTCATATCAAATATAAAGGTAACAACGATATGACTTCCTACAATTAACTTACTCAGGATATCTCATTTATTCTTGGCTCATGCAATGAATACAATAATTAGACATAGCGGGAATTCAGACCATCAACATTATCATGAAATATGCTCCAAACAGATGACGAAACCATTTCTAAGTGTATTACATTGTTATCTAATATTGCAATTATCTGATCAATACGTCAACTGACAGCTCTATAATATAGCCAGGGCCGGATTAAACTCTTTTCCGCCCCTAGGCCATGAACAATTTACCGCCCCTATGAGTAAAGAGAATTTTAAAAATTCAAATTTTTAAATACGTCATTTTCGCAGAAGTTGATAAAGACAATTTTCTATCTGGAAATAAAACAATCTAATGTTTCAGAGTGTATATTTTATAGTAAAAATTACAGCTTTCATAATCAAACTAATAATGGTTTTCTTCTTGCCTTCTTTTCCGCAATTGTTGCAACACAGCTTCGAAGTCTAATTTTTCAACAATTCAGCTTCAATGCACAAAACGGCCAGAGAATTCAAACACTCTTGAAACATGCTAGATCGCAAATAGGATAAAATTCGCTTCAATGCTGGTGTGAAGTCTACGCTTATTGAATAGTATTTGGCTTCTGTAACTTCCTGATCAATTGATTTTAGAACTTCTGTAGCCATAATTTGATAATTTCTTATCGCGAGTGTGAGTCTCGGCATTTTTCAATCGGGTTTTAAACAATCCTTTCGAACAATATCGAACGCGATCATTGTCATTCCTTCTTGAAGCTTCAAAATCTAATAAATCAATATTTTGTTTTATTCCACGATTGATAAAAGTCTGCCTCAACTCCTCTGATCCCACAGAGCTGGATCATCACTGAAATTATCTGAACTGCCGCTAATTTCTGGAAAAGCTTTTTCGGATTTTCATAAGATTCCACTTGTTCCGAATCTTCATAATGCTTTCAGCTTTGTTTGATGTATTGTTACCACTTGTTGAAGGTTGATCGAATTCTTGTTGAATTTCACTCAGCTCTGTCGAGTCCACTTTTTGTTTTTATCACCTTTTGTGAAAAGGTGTCAATCTTGGGAATCTTCTTCACCAGTTCCTCATTTTTTCTGATCTTTCCTTTGCAGGTTTTCTATATTCACAACCACTTTCACGTTTTCTTGACATTGCGAAAAACAATGAACAAGTAGATCTGAATTTCCCACAAAATTTATTTATACTAAAAATTGCACTAGCAATGTTTAAAAATGACTGGCGACAACTCTATAGTGGTTAGTTCTCGATTCTGAGTGTATTGCATGGACGGAAAAATAGGACTCGAGCTGCCAGTGCCGATTCCGAAATTCAAGCAAAAATTTAACTAGTTACTTGCATCCATTGAAAATAATACCTACTAGGGAAACTCATCAAACGTGCCGCATTCATATTTTAAATATTATGCCAGTCCTCTGATTTCCCAGACAGTAATCCGTGTTTTATTAGTAGCAATTACGATTTACGATAGGATAGGTTTTCCACGTTCTCTTTGATGCGCTTAACCGCCGACAGTGCTGACTGCTGTTCGGTTTTAGGGCGGCTCTTTGATTTTCAGATTACCGAGGGTGTGAAAAATGCAACAATATTTCTATCTTCCTTTCAAAAGAATTATACATCGGTAATGGAAATATGTGCGAAATTTTCGAAGATGGCTATTTCTACATTTTTGTAGAGGACTTTTTTTTTTTATTCACCGAAAAATTTGCCACCCCTAAAATTGTGCCGACCCTAGGCCATGGCCTATGTTGGCCTAGGCGGTAATAGGGCACTGAATATAGCTTGACATTTTTGAGGTTATATGTAGTTAGAACGTTTTGACATACGAGCACTACTTACGTTCAGTGATTCTAAACTTTAATTTTTAAAAGTTTATTTGACTATTGTACAAAGCGGACAATGTTAAAGTGCAAGCAATGGAAACAATAATGCCTCAACTAATAGAGAACTAGTCTCTAGGTAGCATAGTGCATCCCTTCCTATTCAGGTGAATTCCTAGTATCATGGAAATATGATATACTGGGATAGCAACGTATAATACATACATATTGGAGGATTCTAATATGTAACTCACTATTTGTGTTATTTACAGTAACTTAAAAGATTGATCTCGCCCCAAAAGTAGAATTGAATGGTGATTATTTTCTAGAGACAACTTTTGACGTGGATTAACTCAACAACAGTGCATCTATGAACTTAATTCGATTTTTGGCGATGAAGCTCTATCAAGGACTAGTATTTATCGATATTATGGTGAAACAACCGACGTCGTAGTTCACACCAAGACGAACTTCGTGAAAGTGGCCCAAACTGTTGTTGTTCCGAAAACCACTGATGCTGTGCGCCAACTGATATTGCAAGATCGTCATGTGACCTATTGTGAGATTGAGACAACCTTAGGCATAAGTGGAGTAACATACAATCAATATTGCAGGAACATTTGACAGACAAAAATTTTGTTCACGTTGGATCCCACACAATTTGTCAAACGCTCTAAAAAAATGCTCCTGTCGATAGCTTGAAAGAAATGCTCCAAAATACGATCGCGGTGCTTCGAAGCACGTCTATGAATTGTGACAGGAGATGAATCATGGATTCACTCGTATGAGCCCGAAAGTAGACAGCAGTCGCCAAATCCCACAAAAGTTGCTCGCACAGGAAGCACTTTCAAGCAAATGGATCCCAATTTTTCGGAAAAACTGGACAAGTCGCAATCGTGCCGCTAGAACAACGCAGAACAGTTAAATTTGAGTGGTACACAACCATCATTTTGCCAATTTTCTTCCAAGAAAACAGGTGAACCAACCTCCGAAGACGCACCACCCTTCACCACGACAATGCGAGCTCTCACACATCGGTTCGAACTGCATTTTTGCGCACTCAAAACAATGATTTGATGAATCATCCGCCGTATAGTCCTGACTTGGCACCGAATGAATTAGTTTGATTCCCGTACGTTAAAAATGAAATGGGAGGTCGACGTTTTTCGACAACTGAAGAAGCGGTTGATGCGTTCAGAATTCATGTTTTGGAGATACTTTAATATGAGTGGCAAAAGTACTTCGATAATTGGTTCAAACGAATGCATAAGTGTATAGATTTTAATGGGGAATATTTTAGAAAACAATAATGTGATTTTCGATTATTATCAGAATAAAAAGACTTCTCGCTAATACATGTTGGAAGGAAATCTGTAATGTTCCAAAGCTTCAGGGTGATTCAGCTAAAGACCTTAGGCGAATTCCTAGAGGTTTTGCGGAGAACTTAGCGGTATTAAGAAATTTAGGTTTACTCGTTGACCAGTGGGACTTTGTTTTATTTCATATTCTCATTCAGAAATTATATTCAGCATCGATCAAACGTTTTGAATTACAAGAATGTTCAACGGATATTCCGTCATTTGTCAATTACAGAACTTTCCTGGCAAATCAGTGTATAGCCTTGAGGCAGCAGCTCTTTCTCTTCCGTCGAAAACTCATTCAGTTTCAGATTCTCAAGTTTTTAAAATCTAGTTCTCTCTCAATGAATAAAAAGAAATTCGACTTTTCTCGTTCAAACGGAAACTGAATCATTCAAGAAACGTATAACCTGTAATTATTGCAAGTTAGCTCATAATATTTACAAATGTCCATCATTTTTGGAACACACTGTTCAAGATCAGTTCAAGACTGTGAAGAACAAAAATTGGTTTGTATCAATTGCCTCCATTCTGGACATAAGATTAACAATTGTTCTTCAAAGTCAAATTGTCGTGTTTGCAACCAGGAAAGCATCATGCCCTGTTACACAGGCAATAATGCGGATAATGATTCTTCAACAGAGACGTTTCATTTTCAATGCACCGCAAATTCATCGGATTCAGGCTCAGCTCAGGTTTTAACAGAATGTTTCTTCAAATTCTACCGTTCTCTTAGCAAACTGCTGAGGTCAGGAAATTCGTGATGCTTGGGGTAGATATCAGAAGGTCCGAGTTCTGTTAGATGGACTCTCAAATAAATATTATAACTAAATCGTGTAAATAGATTAGGATTGAAAAATTTGTGATGCTTCATTTTCGATAAATGGAATTTGTGAAAGCTCATCTTCTGCTAATTGCGGCACTGAATGTACTATTCGTCCATCAGGTCAAATAAATCCATCTTTACATTCGATGCCATCGTGTTTCCGAAGATTTGTTCGGAAATGCCGAGTTCTTTCTTCATTCGTTTTGGAATTGTGTCCATAACAAGAAGTTAGCAGATCCGAACTTTTCCATTCCGAAATCAATAGACCTTCTTCTGGAGCGGATATATTCTCTCTAATAATTCGACCGGGTCGTATCGAGGGTAACGGTTTGGAACCAACAGCACTTGAGACAGTATTTGGTTGGGTTTTCATGGGAAAGATTCAATCACCTAACATATCAGTTAACAATTTTCATTTGTCATTATCTGAATCAGGTTTGAACTTCCTCGTTGAAAAGATTCTGGGAACTTGAAGAAGTTTCAGAGCATGTCATTGTATCACCAGAAGATCAATTCTGTGGAGAACTTATACACTCAGAACTATTCTAGAAATACATCTGGACGGTACACTGTGGCGTTACCATTTAAACCTGATCAGTCAACACTTTCATTCGGTGACACATATGCTCTCACTTCACGTCGTTTAATTGACTTTGTTCTCTTATCCTGGAATATAAAGGGCAACCCCGGTAATAGTGGAAAAACTAATTTTATTAAGGTTGTCTCTGAAAATCAAGCAGAATATTCAGGTGTTATGCTTCTGGTCTCCGGATCTGGGAGATATTGTTCTTGATGATGGAATATGTATATGCATTTAGGAATAACAATTGATTTACAAATGAGATGAAATAAACATATAAATTAATCCAAAGAGCACTGACGTGGGCTCAGAGGGCTTTGGCGCTCTCGTTGAGCTGCTGGCGAGTAAATATTCAAAGTATAACAAATCTATAAACAATCTGTTCAGGTGAACAAGAATCTTTTCCCGCACTCTGGAACAATGTGATACAAATACAAACGCCTCGACGAATGAACAAACCTGTATCTCGAATTAAAAATAATTACTCATAGTTTTCCCTTACTTTTATTCGACATATTAATTCTCATCTCCTAAAAACCTACGTCAGTGCTTTTCCAATTCGATAACTTACATTATCTCACCGTAATGAACCATTTTGATTAATTTGCCCTGCACCGACACTGATTAATGAGTCTGACCGATGTCATACAAATACGTATCAGTGATTGCATAGAGCATTGATACTTCTGACGGACTGTTTGTCATTTCTCTTTCCTCTTAAATGAATATCCCTAGGCGAAAAGAAGCAACCATAAGGAAATGCAAGAATATATGAGAGATCAATAACGTCCATTTTGCACAAAATTTGTTTGTATAAATCTGACATCTTATGAGGAATGAAGTATCGAAAAACTTCTCTTTTAAAATTTTTCAACGTGTGGATTTTTGCCAAATTTTGCAAGCCTATTTGTTTCAACCTAATTCAGATATCTTTCAAGTTACAAAGTCCTCCGATGGATATTCTGGGAGTTATAAAGGAAACCAATTTTCAGCTGCTCATAACTTCAGAATCTAAGGACGGATTTTGCCCAATTACAAACTCATCCGAGGTATTCATTCCTCAAAACCTTGCCTGAATATTTCAGCTCTCTAGCCGTTCGGACGTTATCTTGTTCACGGATGGACGGACAGAATCCATGTTGACCATGAATTCTTCATCAAGTCTTTACGAAACGATTGATTTTTACTCAAATATTCGAAAAATACAGACATTTGGGTAAATCTGAAAGCACTCTGTTCAGGTGAATAAGAGCGAAAAAAATATTGTGTACAAGGTCTTCTTTTTCAGTTCAGGTTCTTGAGTAAACATCTGATGTCGAAAAAATTTTCAAAAATTTATTATCAAGCCTTAGTTGAGTCCCATATAACGTACGGGACAATTTGTTGGAGTATAGGTACTTAAAATAACATTTTCAAATCTTAGGAGATCACCCAAAAGTGGTTATTGAAAATAATTCAGAAGAAAAGTCGTACTTTTATATGTCAGAGGTTGTTCGAAGAGTCAGAAGTACCAGATGTAAGGCAGTTGTATGCTATGAAAATTCTATCGTACTTTATTTCAGGAAGAATATAGGCTAAAGATATTTTAGATATGTTGCACCGAAAATATTCAAGATAATTCTTGATCATGTGAACAATGTATCAAATACTAAGAAATTAAAAAAACAATTGAAACTTGGATGAACTGTGGTTGTAGACAATTAATACATAGATTAATGAATAATGCATGAAAAAAAAAGGGAAAAATTACATACATGAATACGTAACAGAAGAACGATGACAGAATAATACTTGAGAAGAGTAGAAAGAAGAAATGAAGAAAGAGACAAAAGAAGAAAAAAAAAAACTGTACTCGATGATGACAGAAAAAATACTCTTCCTAGGATATCACGGTTTATTAATGCTATTGCTTATCAACATTCGGATTTCCATACTCTGGAAAACATACTGTCATCTGATTTGGAAATTTTTAAAGAATTATTTTATTGAGTGGCGATTATGTCCAAATCCCAGCAAAACAGAGGTATCTTGAATAATCATTAGAAATATAGGAAATTAGCTGTAACTTTCAATGATTTTCCTATCGAACATAATTTCTATCCAAAATACTTAGGAGTTAAATTAGATTCATCATTCAATTACAAGGCTCATTTAAATGATCTGAGCCTAAAACTGAAAACTAGGAATAATATTCTTCAGAAATTTGCTGGATCATCTTGGGGTGCTGATGCTTCCACTTTTCGTACAGAATCTCTAGCCCTAGTATTTTCTGCAGCTGAGTATTGTTGCTCTGTTTGGTTTAATAGTGCAAATACACAAAAAATTGATGCACAATTGAATACATCCATGAGAATAATTACTGGCACCATAAGATCTACACCGGTTCATTGGTTACCAGTTTTGTCTAACATTGTCCCCCCCCATATTCGCAGACAGACTGCAGCTCTGAATTCCTGGAACAAATATCATACTTTTCCCAATTTATTCCCAATAATTTCATATATTCCACGAAATAGAATTCCCAGATTGAAGTCACGTAAACCACTATGGCATAATACGTTCTTCAATATGAACATAAGTGATAAAATGGAAGACTGAGTGGAACTGTTACGAAATGTTCGATAAGTATATGGTTTCTGATCCTTCTGAAAAAATTCCTGGTTTTGATCTTCCAAGAAAAATTTGGAAAGTTCTTAATCGTTTGAGAACAGGTCATGGTCGTACCAAGAGCCATGTTATTTAGATGGAACTCAGTTCATAGCGCAAGTTGTGAATGTGGAGAAGCAGAAGAAACAATACCTCATATCATCAATAGTTGTCCCATATATAAATTTCAAGTTGGTATTAGGGCTATTCATGATGTTTCCGAATCTTTCTTGGAATGGGATATAAATTTCAAACGAATATGATACGTATCTTTATTATTCAGTCCTTTTTTCTGCTTTTGTCATTTTATTTCTAGATTCGAATGTGCAACTTGAAGAAGTCTCTGTCTCCATCAATAGAAGACTACACTTGAAGAAAGAAGTTCATGAAATATATTTCAGCTTATTTTTGTACTTTCACACTTAGGCGGGGAGCCAGGGTTTTTTTTTACTGGGGTTTTTACCCTAGGCTTTTATGTGATACGCGAATTGTATGACACCCCGTCACTAACCCCTGATCTATATTATGCTTTATTATTTGCTAACTAAATATTGTAAGCCGAAATTCAAAAGAATGTATATATATGGTTTATATATTAGGGAGAATATCAATACTTATTTTTTTTGTACAGTATTTATTGAATTTTACAATCTACTTTCGTAAAGTATTTAGTAATTGTGTTGTATGTACAGACTAATAGAAAGTATTTCACATTGATGGATTTCTAGTTATGATAAGTTATTCAGGTCGTTTGGCCAGGGCCTTTTCAAACTTCGTGAATTATATGGATCTTCTGTCAGTTGATGGAGCGGTTGGTCGACATGTCCTTGAAGCATGATGATATTTTCTCGAGCAACTTTCTATTTTTGTGCTGGCCTTTGAGACTCTCAATTTTCATGGATGGTATGGTTGGGGACCCCAAAGAACGTACCTAGTATTTTTGATTGTACTCTTTGGATAGTTTGAATATTTGATGACTCAACACAACCACAAAATTGGATGCCTTACGTCCATATTGGTTTGATGACTGCTTTGTAAATTAGCAATTCATTTTGAAGGTTCAATTTGTAATTCCTTCCTGTAAGCCAATACATTTTTCGAAATTTTAGATTTATTTCATTCTTTTTGGCATTGTCTCAAGTGTTGTTTTCAGTTGAGGCGCTGTTCTCAATGTATGCCGAGATACTTAGCTTTGGTTCTGACTGGTGTTTCCTTTTAAAATATTTTGACAGGAGAACATATATTTTATTTTATATTTATTTATATTTTCGATGCCACTGTTCAAGGTTATCCTGGTGTTATTGTTTGGAAGCTCTTTTGGTGTTTTCATCAGATGCATGTATGGCTATGTAGTCTGGATAAAATGCTATGGTGGTGTTTTCATTTTCTGGTATATCTGAAGTGTAAATGATCTGTGAAAAAGGACACAGAATACTTCCTTGTATACGTGTATGTTTTGTTTTTTCTTTCAACTTCAGCCGCATTCAACATCATCAGGAAATATTTTAAATTTACTAAAAAATAGGTGTTATATAATTCACATCTGTGATGGTGTATGTTGTTTATTTTCCAAATGATCTCATATTTTACTCTACTTCAGTATCATAATAAGTTCATTACATTACTACAAGCAGTGCTGTAATGATATAGTATACCATTGTTTCTGGTAATATTTTTCGTTTTATGCTTGTCAGCACTTGAATTCCTATCAAATTTAAATACACGTCCAATGTCAATATAAGATGATAAATCGAAACCATCGATGTTCAAGGGTTCGATTCAAATTCGAACTCGCTCATTAGTCAACTTTCGTCAGACATGTCAACTGCCAAGATTCAATACAAAAGTCACTAGGATGTACAATGCGAATTCCTCATTGAATTCTAGAACTTTTTCACAAAACTTTCCTTTTTTGGCATTCGTGTTGGAATAGGAGTCCATTCTGCAACTTGTTTTTGAATATACTATTATATTTTGTTACATCCAATTTCTTATCATCACTCACCGCCATGTTGAAACGAGGAATCCGTAAGGCTGTAAATTATGCGTACTCGATTCGATCTAAGGTAATATAATGATAGTCGGATGAGGCGTAGTATTGGATACACTGCACTCCTTCTAGTTCTTTAGATCCTAGAAAAAATGTAGGCTTACCAGCATTATCCCAGACCACTGCAAGTTATAATTAAATTTCAATTTGATTCACCACTTAAGGAAAAAATGGTATAATGATTTCATAAAACTATTGTAATTTTTCGAATGTTCCTGCTGAGTGGTAATGAATCCTCAGGAAACAATATTATCCTAAAAATCTGTGGATTGTCGAAGTTGAATACGTTCATGAAAATCCTTAACTTCTGTTTGAAAAAATCAATTGTTGTGAATACTCCATTGGAAGAATTCAGATTATTTTTCGACATACTACATTCCTCTTAATCTAATTATTCATAGGTTGAATTTTCAATCACCGCTCTCGATTATCCGACCCTCCGATAATTATATAATTAGATGTTTTTCCTAGATTGGGAACAGGTCGCTTCAATTCGTTTAGTTAATTTTCAAATCATCCTAGTAGGATGACTAAAAGAATTTTGCTGATCCATTGAAAAATTTACCATATCACAAAGTATGGCAAAATATTCGATTAATATTTGAAATTTCTTGAATTTAATTGCAGAGGCACTGCCTTGGCTACTTTGAGGATAAACTTACCGAACTCTCTCTCATGATATCTATTGTGTACAATTGTTACAGATAATCTTTTTGTTTCATTTTGTTCTTCGTCTTAATATTCGTTTATTCGTTGTTTCATATTATACTTCATCATATTTATTCAATATTATATTGTGGCTAAAGCAGTATTGAATTATTTTGTAAGAATTCGTTTCTTGTCTGTTACATTTTGAATAATTCTGTTTTTATTTAATCCACATGTCTGGTGCAATTCAAGAGGTTCAATGTAGTTTGGGAATTTTTCTTGAGTAAAACCAAATCATTGTCATCTACAAACTTCCTAGTAAATGGTTTTCAGAATAGCAATTTTTTCTACACATGATTATACACAACAAATAGTAATTGCATATGCATCATTTTGCAGCATGTTAGTATTGAATTGGATATTCTATTCCTGTTGATAAATTTGACATTTCAAAAATGATGAGATCAAAAGTTTCTACTAGCTTTATGTCTTTTCATGTTGAGTAGAGTCTATTCTTGTAGACTGAATGGATACAGGTGTTCACGGTACTCTTCAGATAGCATATTCCATCATTTTAAAGTTTTCACATATGATCCTCTTTAGACCATTTCACCTTCTATGGCATCATTCGCCTTTTCGTCTCTGGAAAGATATGTGAGTGATTCAGTTTCAACCATAATATTTCATTCCAGATGACCCGGAATCTTTCTATGGAGTGCTTTACAAGCCATTCCGGCAAGGCTAGCTTTGTCGTCAAACCCTGCATCACTCTTTTCCTGTAGCACAGACTCAATGACCTCTGACTCTCTCCACACCAAGATATACTCTGCATAATAGGTGAGTAACTTTCATGACAATATGAGTGCACGTTTGCATCTGAGTTGTCTCTATTTTCCATAGCGTTCGTCTTCATTCCTGCCTGCTGACATATAATCGGTGGATGGTAAATTATAAGCCTGGAAGGGAGTAAACAAATTTTAATATCCTTCAACCCAGAGATAGTTCATATTATTATGCCAAATTAATGAACGTTTCATAAATTTACTCGAATGAGAAATGGGTCCAGGGCTAAGCCGTGTTTGTATTTTTCCATCGTTGATAAGTATTTTGCATGAAATATATTGTACATTTTAGTCGCTTTTAGGTCCACCCGGATGAACGTTCAGATAACTAAAATTTTCATACTCTTTCGGTATCTTAACATCTTCCTTCGCCCACCTCATTACATATTCTGTTATACACATGGTAACTTCAAAATCCATTTTCACTGCTTCATGTGATTTCTTTAAGTATCTGCAGATAACTTTTTCCTTGTAGGCCGGATACAAATTGAGGTATTCCATAGACACTTAATGTCTACTGTCCTTCCAAGGTATCACATCCTCATGATTTTTAATGAGTTGGCTCAAGATTTTTCGTTAGACAGGAATAGAGAGATTAAGAGTGTCTCCCCGTAATATACCGCTTGTAATGTTAAATAGGTCTGATTCGCTCTGCTTATTTACAGTATGAAGAATGAGATTTGTGCGCTAAGTGATTAATTTGTACGAACAATTCAAATGTTTAAGGACCAACATAATAGCAATATTCTAAACAATGCAATAAGCATATGTTTGTGAATTAATTATTTATATCACTCAGGGTATAATCACACGAGTTGCGTTGAAGAATGAATATTTCCCATATTACAATTAACATCCTCAATAACTTCAGATGAAGTGACAATGCCTAGTTTTGTTTCTAACGAATTTGATTATTTTCAAGGGCAAATTCTCAGTCTGTTTGTATCCTTCCTGAAGCCCAACAATAGATTCTCTTGATAATTGAGTATTTCTCAGATCATTCTCAATAACTCCAGATGGTGTGGAAACGCCTCGTTTGGTTTCTGTCGATCTTTATAATTCTTCAGTCCCAATTTCTAGAGGTCGTTCGTTTCTGAAACCTGATAATGGATTCAATCAATTACTAAGGTTACTTCACATCATAATCAAAAACCTTTATAACCTAAGAGAGAACGTGAGCAAAAAGAGTGGCGTCCCATAAGGCCGCAACCCCTTTGTGCCATATATATATATATATATTCGTAAAGGGGGTGAAATTTAAAAATGTATTTCTTTAGGAGACCCCCACGCCCTCTCCTTCTTGGGGGACCCCTGCTATCTCGGAAACGGTTGGGGATTTCAATTCTAACCTTCGAATCTTCTTCTGTATTTAGTGAACTCGAGAACTGCTTATGCTATCGAAAAAAGCATTTGAGCTTTTTCGGTGAGGTACAACTTCTAAATGAGTTTCAAATTTTTCAAAAATTCAATTTGTTTTTTCATGAAAGGTTTTTCTTTCCTCAATTCTCCCTTTATTCAACTACCAACCTATTTAGGCGGTTGAAAAGCGACAGGATCACATTTGTGTTGAGTCGAAATTTTAAAGTCTTTTCGTATCCTTCCTGAAGCTCAAGGATGGAATCCGTCAATAACATTGAGGGTGATTTATATCACAATCAACAACTCCTTATAACTCCCGGTGGTGCGACAAAACATCCTATGATTTATGTCATAATTATGATGAGTCCAAATTCTGAAAGTTGTTTGTATCCTCTCTGAAGCGCGACACTCGATTTAATCGATTACTAATAATTACATACATCATGAATACTACCTGAAGACCATTCAATATATGTGATAACGTCTGTTTCAGAATTCATTTTACTCTATCGAATAGCCCATTCCATTCGTTCAACCCCAAGCGGACTCCAATGGATTTTATTGAAAGTTTGTTCATTTATCGGGAAATGTGAGCCGTATAATGTGCAGGAATTTCTCGAATACTGCTGATGTAATTATCACTTTTGTGTGTATTCTATGAAAATATTGATATATACAGGATGTAACTTAAGTGATGACCTTAATATCAAGGGGTGATTCCTTGTCACATTTTAAGCACAATAGTATATTCCAAAACAAGTTGCAGAATGGGTACCTCATGCGTTCAAAAACTCGCTCCTTCGTCGCTCGTTTTCGAATTTCGCATTCGTGTTGGAATTACCTTCTGCAACGGGTATTAGACGATATTTTCTCTATTTTAGTCAAGAATTGTGAGAAATTTATTGGAATTCAATGAAAAATTCTGACTATACCCCTAGTGCCTTTTGTATTTTATTTTCACATTTGGTGTGACTGATACGAAAATTGACAGATTATAGAATTTGAATAGTGCGTTCAGATCTCTACATGGTTTAATATTGACCATTGACATGCAATGGACGCGTGTTAAAAATCGAAAGGATAGGATGTCAGTGTCAACCATAAAACGATAAATATAACTAAAAACAAAGCTGTAATTACGACATTACGACACTGAAATAGAGAAAAGTTCTTATGAACATGAGTTGGCAAATGTGTCGATTCCGAGATACAGGGTGTCAAAGTTGACAAAATAAATTTCATTTTCTTTACCAAATAAAATTAAGCGCACAAAAGCTCCTGACCTCACGTCTTTGATTTTTTCTTTTTTTGTGTTTCTATGCTTAGAAACGGGTATCATTTTTTCAAGGCTCTTATCAATAATATTTTTTCAGGTACGAATGCAAATCCTTCAAGAAACTGCCCTACAAATTTGAGTTGCACATCCTTGCCCGATTGTCGCACTAGTTTCGGTGACAATGTAATCTACCCTTGTAGTCATGGCAAAAAAATTTGTTGTCCAATTTGGGACATTCATAATGGAAGCAGTAATGCTGTGAGCAATTTTCATTCGGTGAATTCAACTAATGTATTTGGTGACATGGTCGAAGAACAATGGAACAACTCTTCTAACAGAACTTCAAATTCTCCTTTTATGAAAGATCGAATGAGGCTATTGAACATGAACGAACAGAAAATTATAAAACCACAGAATTTTTGATGTCAGTCTCAGCGTATCCAATCAACCAGTGCTATACACTCACCGGCAAGATTTAATAGCTTCCACATCGGTACCACGAACAGCAAACATTTATGACGATATTGAAATCTACACTTCGGATACTAATTCGAATTTGAGTTCGCCAGAAAAGAATAATTCGAGAGGCATAAACAAACTAAGAGACGAACAACCAGTAATACAAAGGAAAATGCCATTTAAGGAAAACTGTGGATTAACATTTGCAGATGATAAAGTAACAGGAGGCAATGTTGCTGAAATCGGACAATTTCCGTGGATGGCACTGCTCGCTTTTCGCCGTAAGTATTTCCTAAAATTTCGGGAAAACATTAAGTATTTGTGGATTTTCGTTACTCATAATGATAATAATATTAAAGATTATTGAAGCAAATAGAAAGTCTCTCGTATACAACAAAATTAACAAAACTAAAACCTATCTAATGCTTAAATCAATTAATCTCTTCAAATACAAAGTGTCCAGAAAGGGTATCGGGTGTTTGTTTTCTCGCCATATTCGGAACGAGGAGTCTAAATGGAGCGGGAGGGGTTCGTTACGTCCGCCATTTTGTGGAGTTTTAGTGACGAAGGGACAGTACTCGGCGACGCATCGCATTTTTCGTACAAGCGTATTATCGAAATGGTGATTCAACAGTGATTTCTCAACGTGCAGAATATCCTACACGCCACACGCCAAGTGACGATAGCATTAGAAAACGGATCAGGATGATCGAGAATATAGGTGCAACAGTTAAAATTCGTTACTCTGGTCGTCCAAGTCAGTTCGCGATAAAGAAACAATTGAAGAAGTTGAGGCGTCGGTTCGTCAAAATCCGCCTTTATCCATTCGAAAGCGAAGCCAAGCGTTGAACATCAAAAATCGTCTTTAAATTCGATTTTGAAGAAAGACTAACATCTGAAAACCTATAAAATCAATTGATTCAAGAATTGAAGGATGGGGACCATGCTAATCAACTGAATTTTGCGAACGAAATGCTGCAGCGCATACAACTTCAACAACATACTATTTAGTGACGAAGCAAATTTTCACCTGAATGATCATGTTAATCAGTAGAATTCTCGGTACTGGACAGTGGAGAATCCGAAACGAAAGCATGAACCACCCCTGCAAAGCCCAAAGGTCGTGATTTGGGCCGCTTTGTCTGCAAAAGGCAGGATTGGTCCTCATTTTCATGAAGATCAACAAGGCCGAGCAATTAATGTGTATTGTGATAGTTATTCCGATATGTTGCGGAATATTTTGGTCCCAGAGTTGCAAGAGTTTGCAGGTTTCAAGTCAAGAACGTGGTTTCAGCAAGATGGGGCAAGATGCCGTGCCTCAAATGATTCAATGAAAGTTGTTAATGAATTATTCCCTAATAAAGTTATTTACCAAATGACCTTTCAGAAGCCCCGACCTTAGCCCGGTTGTTTATTTTGCATTGGGAAACCTTAAAAGTAAGGATTATCGAATCTTACCCAGTTGAAGCAAAACATCAGGTCAGAAATGAAGCAATGTGTCAATGTGTTATCGCCAATCTCCTGTCCTTTTAGAAAAGTGTCAGCCATGCAACGGTCATCATTTGGATAACATAATCTTTTTCAAATAATTCTCCAATTCATATGTTAATAATAAACAATGAACTTTTTCATTGCTCACAAATATTTTTTGTTTTATTGAACATACAAATAACCGATACCCTTTCTGGGCACCTTGTATTATAAAGAGGAAAGGTTTGATTGTTTTTTCTTAAATAGGCTCCGAAACTACTGCACCGATTTGAAAAATTCTTTCGCCGTTGAAGAGCTGCACTATCCCTGAGTGACATGTAAAAAAATTCCAAAATTTTAATCTTTAATAGCGACCTTGCAAAAATTATTGATGATATAACAAAGAAACGTATTAAACAAAAAAATATAGAAAACACTAATGAAAAAATATACGAAAAAATATACAAAGCTATGAAAAAGTACAAAAATTCTTAAATAATAACCAGAAATTCAATTTCCTGTTTATTTTCTATTCGACATGAAAAATTGTAAATACGTGTGTAAATGTCATGTATAGTGCCCGTGCGAAGCCGGGACGGGCCACTTGTGTGTAATAAATGTGTAATACAATAAGGATATTATCACCCACAAAAGTTCACAACTTGCTCCTTGAAACAGATAACTTGAAGGAAATTTCCACATATTTGTCTAACGTAGAAAACTTCCGCTTTTTGTATAGCTCAGTACGATACAACGTATATCTTTCCGAAACATAATTTTCAGGATCCATTTCTGAATAACTTCCAATTTTCTACAGTAGATTTCCGCAAACCCCCACAAGCTTGTATCCCTGATCCCTGATATCCATAATCATCTTCGGATGATAACACAACTTACTCAAAAAAGTGTAACTTTTTTAACGATGTGGTTTGAAATTTTCACGTTTACAAATAATGTCTGTTGTAATTTTGGAAAAATCTGTTTATAACATATCAGATACTGTTCACTAGGATTTTCCTGTTTCATCAAATATTGCTTTGCTTTATTTACGCAGCAGATTGTTGATAACTTTTTCATGATCTTCTATTTTCGAAGCACTTACGTTGAGTTAGTTTGAGTTCAAATTACACTTACGGCGAATCAGTTTTGGTTTAGACTAGCTTTTTTTGCATGCTAACGAGTTTTGCGTGCTTACACCATTTTTCAAGTTTAGGGGTTTTTTCAACCTCACAGGTTTCTGCGAACTTACGAGTTTTTGTGCGAATACAATTTTCGACGCGCTACCGGACTTCTTGACCTATGGATATTATCAGTCAATGATCATATTGGTCTATGACCTTCATTGGTGTATCCGCATATATTGATCTGTGGACTTAGTGATCTACAGGCTAATTTATCTACTGACTTATTGATCTACTGACCTATGGATCTACTGGCCTATTGATGACGAGATATTGTTGATGATGGAGCTCGTGTTGAATGATTGTTTGGGCTATTACCATCATCTATTGTGGATGTAATAATTTCCGACGTTTCGATAGACAACTTCTATCTTTATCAAGGAGTAAGATACCTTTTGAAAATTATCAATTTTCAAAAAGTCAATATTGACAGAAGTCATGAAATAAAATGAACGATGTTATATACTCATCTGTGATATGATGATCTTTTTAAGTTGGATCGAACTATCGGCGTCAAAACTTCTGGCAGATCTATAGATGGAGCACTTATGGAATCAGGTGTTATTTTCATAAATGCTTCTTCTTTGAATTATGAATTATATAAAAATTACTTTAATAGTATTGAGAAAAATGAGAAAGTTCTCATGAGAAATCAAAAACAAATAGCTACAGTTGTTAATGATTTAAAGAAAAAATATGATGACAAATTTCAAAATTATCCGAAAGTTATAAATTGTTACGAATTGTCCCAGCACTCAGAGAAGTTGAGCAAATGCACCTTATGATGTTCGAAATAAAAGATATAAAAATATTTTGGACGAAATTCAAATTACGGTTAGTTCTGCAAGATTACATGTTCTTCATGAATCTATTTTACCGTATGCCAATTTTGTAGAATTGGCCAAAAACGTCACTATTATACCTGTGAATCATTTGAAAGATTATTATCAGATATGCCACACAAAAGTGATATTCAAAAATAAAGTTTTAATTTTTCTTATATCAATTCCAACAATTTATGAAGAAAATTTCAATTTGTACAAGTTTTACTACTTGATCCAGAATAATTTAACCCTACCCTAATCCGAACCCTATATGTTCTCACAAAAGGAGGAATTAAAATGGTCAACGAGTCAGTGCCACTCTATTGAAGGAGACTTCCTATGCGATCAAGATTCTCTGAATAAACCGCCAAAGTGCTTGAAAAATGTTTTGAAGAAACAAATGGAAAACTGTTCAAAATTAGCTGTAGTCCCCACATCGAATTTAAAACTCTTAGAAGATGGAAATATTCTTTCAACAAACAACTTGGAAATACAAGAAAAGTGCCCTCAACAAACGAAATACCATTTCGTTCCTCAAACAGCAATTCTACGGTCAAAATGTGTTATTAGTAATAATCAGAAAGAAATTTATCCAGTCACTACGATAGATGAAGAAAAATATATTATCCTACCAAAAATGGATACCCTCAAGAACAAGAAAATTTCAAGAAAGAAGACTTCAACGAAGTCAACTTTCCAGACATCCATTTAGAAGAAATCGAAAATTGGAAGATGAAGCCTAGTGAATTTAGTTTATTTTTAATTTTGTTAATTCTTATAATTGTTATATACTTTATTGTGAAATATTTAAAAAAGAAAGGTACTTTATAAAACTACACCCAAACAGGGTGATACTTTTAGCCAAAATGGGGAGGAATTAGATATTATCCACCCTGTATTCTGATCATTGCAACAATGCATTAATCCATTAGGAAATAATTATTACCATGTTGTATTTTGTCAGTCAGCATATTGCTTATCGTATTAATTTGTTATCGCGTCAATTTGTTGTTTGCGACGCCTCTCCACAATGCTCTCATTGTTCTAAATTATTATAAATAGGAGAGACGTCTAATGATGCATGAAAAATATAGATTTGATCATCTCACGTAGTACATTGCTTGTACAGTTGTTTTCTAAATAAAGTAGAATTTTTAGAAACACAAGTTTCTCCCAAAACAACATTATTATATATATTCTTTCGAACTTTTGGCTGACAATATTCAGTTAGCAAACAATAAAGCATATAGATCAGGGGTTAGTGACGGGGTGTCATATAATTCGGCGTATGGCATCAAAGCCTAGGAAAAAACCCCAGTAAAAAAACCCTGGCTCCCCGTTTAAGTGTGAAAATACAAAAATAAGCTGAAGTATATTTTAGTGACTTCTTTCTTCAAGAGTGGTCTTCTATTGATGGAGACAAAGACTTCTTCAAGTTGCTCACATCGAATCTGGAAATAATAAGACAACAGCAGAAAAAATAACTGAATAACAAAAACACGATGACGAGATATTGTTGATGATGGAGCTCGTGTTGAATGATTGTTTGGGCTATTACCATCATCTCTTCTGGATGTAATGTTTTCCGACGTTTCGATAGACATCTTCTATCTTTATCAAGCAGGAAAAGTAAAAAACCTTTTGAAAATTATCAATTTTCAAAAAGTCAATATTGACAGAAGTCATGAAAGAAAATGAACGATGTTGCATACTCATCTGTGATATGATGATCTTTTAAGTTGGATCGAACTATCGGCGTCCAAACTTCTGGCAGATCTATAGATG
Organism: Micraspis discolor; assembly: GCA_030674115.1. Lineage (NCBI taxonomy): Eukaryota > Metazoa > Arthropoda > Insecta > Coleoptera > Coccinellidae > Micraspis > Micraspis discolor. The sequence goes on along the minus strand of JARTUT010001798.1, from coordinate 98,460 downwards.
GAGCACTTATGGAATCAGGTGTTATTTTCATAAATGCTGCTTCTTTGATTTTTCTTCTTGCAAGTTTTTCTTCTTTGGATATTATTGATGCTTCATCCCACTTTATACGATGATTCTCATCTACAGCATGTTGGACCAACCTGGATTTGTCGCTGTCTAGTACTCGTAGAAGCTTCTGATATTCTTTTATTCGTACATTCAGAGGGCGTTTAGTTTCTCAATGTAGATCTTCCGCACTCGCAAGGAAATTCATATATGCAGTTCTTTGTCCTTTGTGTCTCATTATTAGGCTTAACTTTTGTAAGTTTAGCTCTGATAGTGTCTTGAGTTTTGAATGCAGTCGTTATGTTGTATCTATTTTCAATTCTTCTCATTTTCTCAGACAAACCTTTTACATAAGGAATTACGGTTTTAATGGTCTGATTTATATCTGTTGGTTCTGGTTGACTTTCTCTTGTTCGTCTAGCTTTTTCTAATATCTTTTTGGGGTAGCCATTCCGTCTAAGAGTTTTCGAGATGTTATTTATTTATTCATTTTCGTCTTCTTCAGTGCAACAAATATTTATTGCTATATCAAATAAACATTTTGCTACTCCCAATTTAGTGTTTAGTTGGTGGTTTGAATCAAAATGTAGATATTGTCCTGTATTCGTTGGCTTTTTATACACAGTGGTTCTTGGGATTCCATTTTTGTTTATGTACGAGTACATCTAAGAATGGAAGTTATCTGTCTTTCTCGATTTCAATTGTGAATTTAATTGATTCCTCTTGATTGTTTAAATTAATTAAATTCACAATTGAAATCGAGAAAGACAGACAACTTTCATTCTTAAATGTACTCGTACATAAACAAAATGGAATCTCAAGAACCACTGTGTATAAAAAGCCAACGAATACAGGACAATATCTACATTTTGATTCAAACCACCAACTAAACACTAAATTGGGAGTAGCAAAATGTTTATTTGATATAGCAATAAATATTTGTTGCACTGAAGAAGACGAAAATGAATAAATAAATAACAGTCCCAGTAGAAGAGCGGCTTTCCACAGACGAAGAGGTGTTAAAAAAATTGAAAATTTAAAAACTTTGTTTAGTTTAGAGATACTCCTGAGGAGAGAAATTTTCAGGGTTCGGCTCGTCGCTAGAAAGGACGAGTCTTCAGTTCTGTAAGATTTGGGGAACTAAATAAAACCCTGAATAATTAAACTAATATATTCTGAAGCACACAAAAAAAAACAAATGACAATTTTAGCAAGCAAAAAAAAACTAAAACAATTTCCGACAAGATATTATTGGAGGTTCCGGACTATGGACTTCTGACTGTTTATAAAGTTCATATTTGACCTTTTTCCTTGGACTTCTAACATGGAAATAATGGAACTTCACTACCGAAATTTTCGAACTCACTCAATTACAACACAATAACTATTTTCCTAGAATTTTACAGACAGATTTCTTCTATCCTTTTGAGTGTATTCCTTGTTACCGATCACGTTGAACTGACTTTCCATTACCTAATATTTCCTAATATCCCTTTGTCAGTGGGCGTTATCGAACATAATCCGGAATTCCCTAATTTCTTCTTATTGGTTCCTTTCTCTTTGATAGTTCGAAATTTCCCCAAATACTTCGAAATCTAAGTTTCATTGGCTTTTGTCAATCGAGTTTCTCGATACAAACCTCTGATTGGCCCATTGAATTAATTTTAATTTTTACTAAAAATCCACCTTTTCCCATCGTTAAATTTAGAACCCTAATTGATAAATATTTCGTAAGGTCGTGAAGGTCACGTAAAAATATCATATGTTGAACTCCCTAGCTAATTCTCAAATTTTATGACGTCGTCTTTTCATTAAGATTTCCATGTAGGGGATCAATTTTGTTTTACAGTTTAGGTTTTATGATTATTAGTGGGATATTTTTGAGGTTGATTACTGTCAGGAATGTCTGAGAATTTCCGATTAGATATGGTTTTTTCCTTATCAAGACCCATTATTCAGCATCGGGGAATGCGCCACAGCAAGTGAATTCAAATTAATAGTATTACACACAGCAACAGTATGTGCCCGAAAATCTTGTAGATCTCAATGCAATCAGAGCGTTATATATTTCAATAACCAGTATTGAATACAGCGCTTAACTGGATCGGTAGAAAACTATTCGACTCCAAGGATACATTTCAATGTAAAAGCTGTTCAAAGGACAATAATGTGAACTGAAAACACTGCAGAGAATGATTGAGGGAAATATACCTTATCGACAATAATTTTCGACTTTCCCACGTAGAATTCCAACAAGATAATTGCAATTAATTCTATTTCGGCATTGTGATCTTAATTATCAGAATATGCCACTGAAACATTTTGATATAATGTCAACTATTCGATTTCGAATATGAATCCCACCAATAAATGGGGATGACTTAGAATCAGAAATATTTTCACAAAAATCTGAAATTGAAAACAACTCAAAATGACATCTTCACGTATTTTATACATGTCTACGCCATATTTCGTTTCGAATTCGTATTCATGTTGAATATGTCCGGCCTGTGAGGAAGTTTTAATATAGAATAGATTGAGTATATCAGTGGAAATTGAATCCGCTATGTCATATCCCAGGTAGACACATAGCTTTAACGCTACCAGAGATTGCCTATGTTTATATAACGTTAATTTTCCGATTGCCTTCCAGAGTAACCAAGTAGTTTTCCGTCACTATTGATGAAAAATCATTATTCATCAGTTTAATCTTTTCAGATTCTGCTCAACCGAATCCCCAGTTTCTGTGCGGTGGCTCTTTGATAACAGAAAAGCATATTATGACAGCAGCACATTGTATCGTGGAAAACAGGCCATTTGAACTGTAGGTAATAATTATCTTATTTTTTTGGTTTACTGTTGAAAATATATTAATTTCAGGAAATAATGCAAATAGTTTTTCCCAAACTTGAGAATAAATTGTAAATTTTATCAATAATGCCCACTCAATTCACAATCACACAACTACGAGAATCATCAATGGTGATTCTTTGTGAATATCACATCTTTTCACTTACTTCTACCTTGTTTTTGTTATTTAGGGTGGCCATTTGATAACGAATTTGAACCATTTACATTCCAATTGGCCACATTCGTTGAAATTTTTGACACTTCATATGAGAGCTTATAACGTCAGCTTTCTATTTTTGTTAGTGTTTTATTGGAGTAATCTTTCTTACATATCCCTATAGTGGTTTTCTTTATTTCAACTACTATTCAGATACCAATAAATGGGGTTCCTCCAAGTGAGTGTTTGTTGGTGTTCGCAGGCAACGATAGATTCTCTTGGCATTCCCAAATCTGATCGGATCTGGGTTCGATGCTCTCGAAAGATCTGAGGGCTTCCAGAATATATGTATAAGAATAACTTTCGCATTTCCTATTTTGGTTTTCTCAAACTCACATCTATTGTCTGGAAGGTAAACTGTGATATTATCACGTTGCAGCCTAGTTTTTCAGCCTTGAGGAAGCAGGATACTAATTCCTTCTCCGCAGATGGCCTAGAAGATGTTATCAGTTCGTTGCGTGCTGCAGATTCGTGTGAACCCCACTGAACTCTTTCCTCTGGTATCATCGCCACCTGGTAATGAGTGCTTGTGCTTCAAATGCGTAACCCGGTCTAATCCTCCTCTTGATTACTCCTCTCTTCCTCTTCCTTATCCTTCACCTCCTCTTTTTCATTATACATGTAATGATGGAGAACATTCCGTCCCAAGTATCCTGTATCCGAGATCATCCACTTCCGGTAGTTTTCTCATATCCACAACCATCCTCCTCCTCTCCTCCCTCTACCTAAAGCACTCATACAGGGCATGCTCCGGGGTGTCCTCTTGATTACATCGACGACATAGATCACTCGTCGTCTTATTTATCTTCAATGTGAAGCTTCCGTAGGATCCATGCCCTGTAAGGAGCTATGTGAACCAGTAATTAATGGTTCTATGTTTGCAGTTTATCCATGTTTTTATCTGGGGATAAGTCTCCTTGTCTAGGTGGCCTTTCCTGTGTCTCTCTTCTATCTCTCCTGCCACTTTTCTAATGTTCTTTCCCCAGCAGCCTTCCTATTTCCTAGTAGACGGCCTACCACCTCAAACAGGTAGCACCTCTCCGCCACCATGAGGTCAACTGGTGGAAAGCCAGAGACCACCTGTGCCGCCTCCGTCGAAACAGTCCTATATGCTGAAGCAACCCTGAGCAGGGCCTTCCTCTGAATTCTTATCATCTTGTTGAGTTGCTTCTGGGTCTTCATGACGTCCCTCCATGTTAGCGCATTATTCTCAGTAACCTCGAGCATTCCTCTAATGATTTCTCGATTACCCCCATTGAATCAGCTGCCATACCCCTTGCTCTTTTTGCCCATGTTAATACGAGATGATATATTTTGGTTTTCCAGGTTTAATTTGTTATATAGTCAACAGGTCTTTGAAAAAAGGTGTCAGAACTTAATTTTTTCGTCACGCTGTTGCCCTTCTTCTCCAGTTGAGAAATGGAAATGGCCCTGCCAATCCTATGTTAGTAATATTACAATCCACAAGACTGCCCTATAAGTCTATGTACAAATCCCTGCATTAAAGACTATTTTTCTTTTCAATGTATTCCAATTCTCTTTGAAAGCTATAAGCATTTGATATATATATATATATATGTAAATTGTCAAGTATTCTACAGCTGTCTCTATCTGTCGCCTCCTAGTTTCCATCGCCGACGATCCTTCCAGTCATCTGCAGTCCTCTGACTTCCATCGCACAGTTTACTTATTGTTTCCAGGACTTCCTAAGTCTTCCCCTTCTCCTACGATTCGGGGGTATCATTGTAACAGTCGCTTTGGCCATCGTTGATTATTAATCCTCTATTTTGTACTCCATGTTCTCTATGAACCTCTATACACATTCTCTCCCTTATCTCAGTATACCTCAACTTGTCCATTCACGTGAGCTGGCAACATCTACGCCAACATTTATTTTCTATTGCTTTTATTTTGGAGGAGTCTCTTTTATTTTATATCCAAAGTTCCGAACCATATGTAGCGATACTTTCAATTATACTTTTGTATATTCTATTCTTGTGTTTGTTGTTATATGGTTATTTCAGAAACTAGGTACTATCCAGTTGGCGTATAGCTGCTTTTTCTTGGTCAATTCAAGATGTTATTTCTTGTGTATTCCGCGCATCATCTGTGTTGTTCACACCTAAATATTAAAACTATTTGAATTAAATTCAAGTTCATATTGTAACACCCTAGATTGGTTCTTTGTTAATATCTACACACTCTCTGGAGGAGGTATTGCTACAAAAGAATTCTTTCAAGTGCCTCTCTTTGTATCTTTAGAGCAGCACTGACCAGCTCAGTGGGATTGTGGTGTGAGTAAGGCCGGTCCTACATTGGAAGCGGATTTGGTCTGGCCAGCCAACCCGATCCGACCAGACTCGCCCTTTCTACATTGCAGACCAGACCGAGCACTACCTCCAATGTAGGAGTAAAGTACGTTTTCTTTGTTTCTGTTTCCTCCAGACCAATCCTATTATCATCTATCTGACGAAGGCTTGTAGAAGATACATCCACCTTGAAATTTTCTCACCAGGTTACCTACTTCCGGAAAACTAATTCAGGATGGACAGTTATTGATTGTCCAAGAATTTCCATTCAATATCGCCAATATTATCGACAGCAAAACGACGGATACTCAGTAGAGAACACCGAAGAAAGAAATATACGTGATATGAATAAAGAGCCTTCGATCTCGAACGGCTCTGAGTGAAATTTAAGTATTTAATCAACGTTTTCTTCAATCCTTATAAAGTACGCTCCTCAACAAAACACGAGCTTGTACAATACTAGGCCAAATCCCAATAATTTGCTAATCAGATTCAAAATTAAATTCGACATGATAATCGAAATATCCACTGATAAATACGCCAAGTACAGTTAATACGTTGAATACTCCAATTATACTGAAATCTGTTTCCCTCGAGCGAACTCTCTTATCTTCGCGGCGCATATGCAAAACCACGAATTTTATAATTTTATAATTTCGAATTTCTCTACAAATGGAAAATTGAAAATTAACCGTTACAATATATTCACAAAAACTGATCAATCTTTGTCTGTTTTCGTTTACCCTTTCTTCTCCAAATGATCCGACAACTCTGTTATCCTTTTTTCCTCCAGTTCTAGCATTTAAATCACCTAGAAGTATAATTTCCTTCCTTGTACCAATATTCTCAATCCCATCTGTCATCTCATCATAAAATTTACCTCTTGTATCTTCCCTTTCATTTTCAGTGGTATTATACGCCCCAACCAGCACAAATTCATATCCCGTTAACTTCATTTCCATAGTTAAAAGCCTTTCGTTCACTTGATTCCAGCTCTCAATATGTAGATATCAACGAAGTCTCTTTACTTTTTCCTTCTTTTGCGTTTCTGTAAGGACTGTGACATCTAATCTGAACTTCCTGATCTTCTCAAGTACAATAAAATTTTGTCCGAATACCTTGTACGTACCATGTTCCCATGTACGTAAGGCCAGTCCAACATTGAAAGCGGAATTTCTCCAGACCAGACAGTCTGACGGGTCTGCCTGGCTCTGGAGGAAACAAAAACAAAGAAAACGTACTTTCCTCCTACATTGGAGGCAGTGTTCGATCTGGTCTGGACTGCTCTGAAGACAATCAAATCGGGTCGGGTTGGCTGGCCAGACTAAATCCGCTTCCAATGTAGGACTGGCCTAAGCTAGCTAAATCGATTGCCGTTTGATCCGTCCAGCATTTTACATCTAGAACTTTTTCCAATATAAAGATGTTTCTTAGTGTGATGGGAAGCAATCCCATCGACACAACCTCAGATCCTTTCTCAGTTGGGCTTGAAACCGGCTATAGCAAATGCTTTTTTTTTCAAATTGGGCTAATATATCGCGGGAAGTGAAAGCACTTTGAGTGAAAAAGCTATTTTATACCCATTCAGATAGATGAGACAAGAGGTCGGCAACCTTAGATTAAAAAGGTGCTTTGGATGCTTTCGACATAGAAAATCATTCAATTTGGCGATCACGTAGTGATTTCATCGCCTTAAACTTCAAATATCTCAAAAACCGCCGGTTTCAGGAGAACAGATCACGAATGACTATCGAAATAAATACATTCCTCCCAGTAAGCTTTTGTTTTCTGGAATACCTAGTTCATTCAAATCCAAATTAAGAAAAAACAGTCTGAGATTATCTTTAGGAAAACTCTAGTATGAAAATGAAGTAACTAACATTAATTCAAAATTTTGTTTGATAAAGTCGTTGGAGGATTCTTTGAAAGCTTCGATCATTGATCTATAATGAGTACCAATCGATGAACTCAACGAGGCTTCTATATGAAATCAAAATACTTAATCATTAAACGTCTTCTTTCATTGATAAAACCTAGCTTCTTTAAATGAGAGGGTATAATGATGCAGAAGTTCGAGGATGCCTCGGACATCAATAACCCTGATCATTTCCAAATTTTGTGAAACTGTCATTAGTTTCTTTTAAATTTTGTATTGAAAAAATTGTGAAAAAAAATTCTACTCTGACTATTTCCTCGAAATTTTGCAAACCTATTGGTTTTGACCTCATTCAAACATAATCCAAGTTACAAATCGATAAGAAAATTTCATTACTTACATCTGCCTTGCAAACCCATGGGGAATGAAATAACGGCTTAAGGAATATTTGAATAGCTATCAATCATTCAAAAACTTGACATAGAAACAATACCAAATTTGGTTATAATTTGTGCATCATGTTATCCAAGTTTGATATTTGACTCACTTCCGCTTGCAACCCCTTTGAACCAATCATAAATAAGAGAACTTTATTAGCTTAAGAAAATATTTCATAACTTATCTCCACCTTCCAACACCATGGAGGGCTGAAATAACAGAATAAGGAATATTCGAATACCTATCAATATCTAAATAACTTGACATAGAAACGATACCAAATTCGGTTATGATTTGTGCCTCAAGATTAATATATGGCTCACTTCTACTTTCACCCCTGAGGGGCTAGCCGAGTTTCCAGTTTCCAGCCAGCCGTGTTTTCAATGAACAAATTCATGACTACCAAACTATACATAGTATTGAATTCAAATTCAGTAAATATATTCAGTAGGACCATCCCATAATTACTGCTAATGTCACATCCGCTTGCAAACCCCAGTGGGGATGGGGGTCTGTAGGTAGTCACCCCAATAATAAAATATTCATAAAAATTAAACAAAAATGAGAGAACTTCATTAGCTTCAGAGAATTATTACTAAATATATAAAAAAATATTCCAATACTTATCTCCCCCTTGTAACACCATGTGGGGCTGAAATAATGGAATAAGGAATATTCGAATACCTATCAATATCTAAAGAACTTGAAATAGACGATAACAAATTTAGTTATAATTTGTTACTCAAGATTAATATTTGAGTCACATTCACTGTCCAGCTGATTTTTCAATGAAAAAATTCCTAGCTACCCAACACTACTTAGAATTGATCACAAATTTGATACATTTATCAACCCCAGTATTGCTGCATATGTCACATTAACTCAAACCTCCTGGGGATTTAGTAGGTATTCACCCTAATAATTAAATATTCATAAGAAATCAACCATAAAATTAGAGAACTTCTATTCATAATTTTGCAATTATGAATTTTGGTAGTTTAGTAGTCATGAATTTTTTCATTGAAAACTCAGGTGGAACTCAGGCTAGCCCCAGGATATGCAAGTTGAAATGTGTCATATTTTAATCTTGAGTAACATAAGGTGTTGGAATTAATGCTGGTTAAAAAAAGAAAGATTATGAAACAATATACGAGCAAATACACCCCAAAAAGAAAAACAGGGCAACTGTTTACCTCGTCGTTCTTCTCTTGATTCCTAGATGTTTGGAGTTGTGTGGATGTGGACCACAGCACTGGATCGTATTTTTCCGATTGTCGTAGTAGGTAATTACTAATGTGTCGAGTGAGAGTACTCTCTAGTTCGGCCGTAAGAAGAATACTGATATCACATATGTCCGAAAAAACAGCCACTGCAGATGTTTTTGTGGTGTAACTTGCAACCACCGTGAAATTCGAAAATCATTGACAGAAAACAAATACTTCTCAATTTAATTTGGCTCATAAAAACAAATTACAATAACCCATTGATGGTTTTATGAATTGGGAAATTTAGATTCCCAAACATAAGGCATACATTATAACTAAATTTAGTATAGTTTCTATGACAAGTTCTTTAGATATTGATAGCTATTCTAATATTCTTTATTTCATTATTCTAGCCCCACATGAGGAGACAAGGATAAGTAAATAAATATTTTCATATGCACTTAGTTAAATTTCTCTGAAGCTAATGAAGTTCTCTAATTTTTGTTGATTTTTCATGAATATTTTGTTATTGGGGTGGAAACCTTCTGATTCCCTGGGGCTGCAAGTGGATGTTACATATGCAGTAATCCGCTTTTTCGACCTAGAGAGATAGCTGTCAAGTAAATGATAATGATGAATTTATCATGAACCATCGTCATAAAGAATGTTCCATATTCAATTTCCAAGTTATAATGAACAAAATCCCAAAATATTGCGGCGACTATAAATTATTTGCATCGCTATCCGTCCATTAATGCATTGGCGTAAGAAAAAAATTGGACAAAACTCCGCTGTTTTCAGACCAGTAGATATGGAGATCATGAAGGACAACTAATAAAAAGTCTCCGACCAATCTAGAGACCAAACAATGGCTGCCTACAGCATTGATAATGAAATGTGGCAAACTGTTTTCATCACTTTGATTAAGCAACAATTTGATAGCATATAGGCTTTTTGAAAAATAATATTCAGTGATTCAATACTGAACTGGAGTTCATTGCGCCGATCCCTTAACCACATATTTGAGCAATTTCTGTACCAATTTCCAATCTTTTACATAGTTCAGCACTGTTGAGCCACCTAGAAGCAAACTGGCGTAGAAGCAATTTTTGAAAAATTTTTCTGAAAAAATAAGTTTCTGTTTTCTGCAGTAAACGAAACAATAAAACTTTTCAATTTTTTTCAGGGTATTTGTCAGGCTTGGTGAATACAATCTTTCGTCACCGAGAGATTGCGTAAATGTTGGCAATGATCGAATTATATGTGCTGATCAACATTTGGATGTACCAGTGGACCAGATTACAGTTCATCCTCAGTACAGTCGCAAAACACTTAAAAATGATATAGCACTCATTAGGATGAGATATGGGGTGAGAGAATCAGGTGAGGAAATTCAATACATCTGACTATTACAGAACATTTCGACGATGTCCTTTGCAAAACTATCAATTATTAATATGCGGTCAAAAATAATGTTTTTTCTTCGGGTATAGTGATTATACAATAATGATGTTTCGTTTACCTCACAACTATTGATTTTTCAGTTGTCATAAAAATCGGAATTAAAAAGAAAAGTGAACATCTATATCTCAATATCAATTTGTTATGCAGAAAAGAGTAATCGTTGTGGAAATTTGTTAATTCAATTTCACAAAAATCGTAGAAAAATACCGACATGAGGTCATGAGTTTCACACCCTTCTTGTCTTACTAATTTCATTCAAATACGAATATGCGAACATTCATAATTTTCCGATACACTATTGAGAAGGAAGAACGCAAAATGAATCAACGAAGACATGTCGACAAAAAAATGAAGCTTCTTCAACAGAAAATTGGTTTTCAGGAGATGAAATCAAAGCGACAAGAAATTTTTTTACAAGGAAGCAAAAATCAGCAGACGCAGATTTGAAATACAAAATGCTATATGTAGAGTAAAAAATGTTACAAAATAATTAATATAAATTACTAAAACGAATATCTCTCTGACTTAGCTAAAATGTTGAATTGCTATCAATCTGTTGAATGCATATTTTCTGCAGTGGCAGGTACTGATTGATCAGGTAGTAGTCCCTGGAATGGTTCCAGCTACTCAAAATTACTACACTGTTGTAGCAACACTGCAGGTACACAAGCTAACTTGACACGGAGGACAGACATTTCCTTCTCCACATTCCAAAATTCGATGGAATTTCTTTTATAATTACAATTTGAGAAGAGTTGAGAAATAAATTCAATAAACTCACAAAAATAACTTTACAATGAATGAAATGTCACAATACTAAATACAACAAAAAAACAATTAACGAGAAACTAAACCCGCGAACCATCGATCCAGAGAATTCTTGAACCTACTCACCGACGCAGCGTTCACCACAACGTCTGGCAGAGCATTCCACGCAGCAAACATCCTGTTTGACAAAAAGTGCTCCCTTTCAGTGGTGTTGAACTTCTCCTTCACCAACTTCAGATTGTGACCTCGCAAGTGATTCAGGTCCCCCGCAGACGGCGAGCCTCGAATGACGTGAGGTGCATCACGGATAGTCTTTCCTCGTAGGGAGGTCTCACAAATCCATACGACATCCTAGTAGCCCCACGCGGAACCGATTCAAGTAAACGGGCATCTCTGCGCAGAACAGGTGCCCACACAGGACCGGCGTATTCGAGGATTGGTCGAATGAAAGTAGTATATAGGATTGTGCAGGTCTGAGGGTCACATCTTCCAAAACTCTTTCGGATCATGTAGAGCATTCGTTTGGCTTTGCTGGTAATAGCCACAATATGTTCTGACCATGACAGGTCCTCAGTGATAACTACTCCAAGATCACGGAGGGAGGATACAGATTCGATGACATGATTGGACAAATGGTATATATGTCGTGGGTTATTTTTACCCATGTGAAGAACTCTACACTTGTCTATGTTTAGTGGAATCAACCACGTATTGGACCATCTCGTAATTGCATTGAGATCATCCTGTAAAACATGGTGTAGTATGAACATCCTGTATATTTTCATGCGTGTCTTTTCGACCTTACTAGATTCACTAGACATGTCTCAGAGTTAAAACAATAATTGTTTTATTTATTTATATACAATGCCATCATATTTTGTCAACACATTACGTGTTATGACCACCAGATAAACAATGTAGTATAAATAGAAAGCATTTGTCTGGATGGGAAGAATCATCATCGGAGCTTGCATCATTCCGTTTCAATGATTGTAATTAATATCTCCTGTACAATAAACACCCTTCAGTTAGTGTGCTGAGTGTTATTCGTCATCCCTCAACTGTGTAAACGATTGGCCGAACCTGTACCCCAGCAGGGTACATCACATGGCGATCCTGCCAGTTCTACACGGTTAGAGGTCCAGATGGTCATCAGCAGCATAAATATGGGTATGTTCTTCCATGAGAGGTCGTAGTTCCACCGCAAACCCATGGGGAATGAAATAACGGCTTAAGGAATATTTGAATAGCTATCAATCATTCAAAACTTGACATAGAAACAATACCAAATTTGGTTATAATTTGTGCATCATGTTATCCAAGTTTGATATTTGACTCACTTCCGCTTGCAACCCTTTGAACCAATCATAAATAAGAGAACTTTATTAGCTTAAGAAAATATTTCATAACTTATCTCCACCTTCCAACACCATGGAGGGCTGAAATAACAGAATAAGGAATATTCGAATACCTATCAATATCTAAATAACTTGACATAGAAACGATACCAAATTCGGTTATGATTTGTGCCTCAAGATTAATATATGGCTCACTTCTACTTTCACCCCCTGAGGGGGCTAGCCGAGTTTCCAGTTTCCAGCCAGCCGTGTTTTCAATGAACAAATTCATGACTACCAAACTATACATAGTATTGAATTCAAATTCGGTAAATATATTCAGTAGGACCATCCCATAATTACTGCTAATGTCACATCCGCTTGCAAACCCCAGTGGGGATGGGGGGTCTGTAGGTAGTCACCCCAATAATAAAATATTCATAAAAAATTAAACAAAAATGAGAGAACTTCATTAGCTTCAGAGAATTATTACTAAATATATAAAAAAATATTCCAATACTTATCTCCCTTTGTAACACCATGTGGGCTGAAATAATGGAATAAGGAATATTCGAATACCTATCAATATCTAAAGAACTTGAAATAGACGATAACAAATTTAGTTATAATTTGTTACTCAAGATTAATATTTGAGTCACATTCACTGTCCAGCTGATTTTTCAATGAAAAAATTCCTAGCTACCCAACACTACTTAGAATTGATCACAAATTTGATACATTTATCAACCCCAGTATTGCTGCATATGTCACATTAACTCAAACCTCCTGGGATTTAGTAGGTATTCACCCTAATAATTAAATATTCATAAGAAATCAACCATAAAATTAGAGAACTTCTATTCATAATTTTGCAATTATGAATTTTGGTAGTTTGGTAGTCATGAATTTTTTTCATTGAAAACTCAGGTGGAACTCGGCTAGCCCCAGGATATGCAAGTTGAAATGTGTCATATTTTAATCTTGAGTAACATAAGGTGTTGGAATTAATGCTGGTTAAAAAAAGAAAGATTATGAAACAATATACGAGCAAATACACCCCAAAAAAGAAAAACAGGGCAACTGTTTACCTCGTCGTTCTTCTCTTGATTCCTAGATGTTTGGAGTTGTGTGGATGTGGACCACAGCACTGGATCGTATTTTTCCGATTGTCGTAGTAGGTAATTACTAATGTGTCGAGTGAGAGTACTCTCTAGTTCGGCCGTAAGAAGAATACTGATATCACATATGTCCGAAAAAACAGCCACTGCAGATGTTTTTGTGGTGTAACTTGCAACCACCGTGAAATTCGAAAATCATTGACAGAAAACAAATACTTCTCAATTTAATTTGGCTCATAAAAACAAATTACAATAACCCATTGATGGTTTTATGAATTGGGAAATTTAGATTCCCAAACATAAGGCATACATTATAACTAAATTTAGTATAGTTTCTATGACAAGTTCTTTAGATATTGATAGCTATTCTAATATTCTTTATTTCATTATTCTAGCCCCACATGAGGAGACAAGGATAAGTAAATAAATATTTTCATATGCACTTAGTTAAATTTCTCTGAAGCTAATGAAGTTCTCTAATTTTTTGTTGATTTTTCATGAATATTTTGTTATTGGGGTGGAAACCTTCTGATTCCCTGGGGGCTGCAAGTGGATGTTACATATGCAGTAATCCGCTTTTTCGACCTAGAGAGATAGCTGTCAAGTAAATGATAATGATGAATTTATCATGAACCATCGTCATAAAGAATGTTCCATATTCAATTTCCAAGTTATAATGAACAAAATCCCAAAATATTGCGGCGACTATAAATTATTTGCATCGCTATCCGTCCATTAATGCATTGGCGTAAGAAAAAAATTGGACAAAACTCCGCTGTTTTCAGACCAGTAGATATGGAGATCATGAAGGACAACTAATAAAAAGTCTCCGACCAATCTAGAGACCAAACAATGGCTGCCTACAGCATTGATAATGAAATGTGGCAAACTGTTTTCATCACTTTGATTAAGCAACAATTTGATAGCATATAGGCTTTTTGAAATAATATTCAGTGATTCAATACTGAACTGGAGTTCATTGCGCCGATCCCTTAACCACATATTTGAGCAATTTCTGTACCAATTTCCAATCTTTTACATAGTTCAGCACTGTTGAGCCACCTAGAAGCAAACTGGCGTAGAAGCAATTTTGAAAAAATTTTTCTGAAAAAAATAAGTTTCTGTTTTCTGCAGTAAACGAAACAATAAAACTTTTCAATTTTTTCAGGGTATTTGTCAGGCTTGGTGAATACAATCTTTCGTCACCGAGAGATTGCGTAAATGTTGGCAATGATCGAATTATATGTGCTGATCAACATTTGGATGTACCAGTGGACCAGATTACAGTTCATCCTCAGTACAGTCGCAAAACACTTAAAAATGATATAGCACTCATTAGGATGAGATATGGGGTGAGAGAATCAGGTGAGGAAATTCAATACATCTGACTATTACAGAACATTTCGACGATGTCCTTTGCAAAACTATCAATTATTAATATGCGGTCAAAAATAATGTTTTTTTCTTCGGGTATAGTGATTATACAATAATGATGTTTCGTTTACCTCACAACTATTGATTTTTCAGTTGTCATAAAAATCGGAATTAAAAAGAAAAGTGAACATCTATATCTCAATATCAATTTGTTATGCAGAAAAGAGTAATCGTTGTGGAAATTTGTTAATTCAATTTCACAAAAATCGTAGAAAAATACCGACATGAGGTCATGAGTTTCACACCCTTCTTGTCTTACTAATTTCATTCAAATACGAATATGCGAACATTCATAATTTTCCGATACACTATTGAGAAGGAAGAACGCAAAATGAATCAACGAAGACATGTCGACAAAAAAATGAAGCTTCTTCAACAGAAAATTGGTTTTCAGGAGATGAAATCAAAGCGACAAGAAATTTTTTTACAAGGAAGCAAAAATCAGCAGACGCAGATTTGAAATACAAAATGCTATATGTAGAGTAAAAAATGTTACAAAATAATTAATATAAATTACTAAAACGAATATCTCTCTGACTTAGCTAAAATGTTGAATTGCTATCAATCTGTTGAATGCATATTTTTCTGCAGTGGCAGGTACTGATTGATCAGGTAGTAGTCCCTGGAATGGTTCCAGCTACTCAAAATTACTACACTGTTGTAGCAACACTGCAGGTACACAAGCTAACTTGACACGGAGGACAGACATTTCCTTCTCCACATTCCAAAATTCGATGGAATTTCTTTTATAATTACAATTTGAGAAGAGTTGAGAAATAAATTCAATAAACTCACAAAAAATAACTTTACAATGAATGAAATGTCACAATACTAAATACAACAAAAAAACAATTAACGAGAAACTAAACCCGCGAACCATCGATCCAGAGAATTCTTGAACCTACTCACCGACGCAGCGTTCACCACAACGTCTGGCAGAGCATTCCACGCAGCAAACATCCTGTTTGACAAAAAGTGCTCCCTTTCAGTGGTGTTGAACTTCTCCTTCACCAACTTCAGATTGTGACCTCGCAAGTGATTCAGGTCCCCCGCAGACGGCGAGCCTCGAATGACGTGAGGTGCATCACGGATAGTCTTTCCTCGTAGGGAGGTCTCACAAATCCATACGACATCCTAGTAGCCCCACGCGGAACCGATTCAAGTAAACGGGCATCTCTGCGCAGAACAGGTGCCCACACAGGACCGGCGTATTCGAGGATTGGTCGAATGAAAGTAGTATATAGGATTGTGCAGGTCTGAGGGTCACATCTTCCAAAACTCTTTCGGATCATGTAGAGCATTCGTTTGGCTTTGCTGGTAATAGCCACAATATGTTCTGACCATGACAGGTCCTCAGTGATAACTACTCCAAGATCACGGAGGAGGATACAGATTCGATGACATGATTGGACAAATGGTATATATGTCGTGGGTTATTTTTACCCATGTGAAGAACTCTACACTTGTCTATGTTTAGTGGAATCAACCACGTATTGGACCATCTCGTAATTGCATTGAGATCATCCTGTAAAACATGGTGTAGTATGAACATCCTGTATATTTTCATGCGTGTCTTTTCGACCTTACTAGATTCACTAGACATGTCTCAGAGTTAAAAGAATAATTGTTTTATTTATTTATATACAATGCCATCATATTTCGTCAACACATTACGTGTTATGACCACCAGATAAACAACGTAGTATAAATAGAAAGCATTTGTCTGGATGGGAAGAATCATCATCGGAGCTTGCATCATTCCGCTTCAATGATTGTAATTAATATCTCCTGTACAATAAACACCCTTAAGTTAGTGTGCTGAGTGTTATTCGTCATCCCTCAACTGTGTAAACGATTGGCCGAACCTGTACCCCAGCAGGGTACATCACATGGCGATCCTGCCAGTTCTACACGGTTAGAGGTCCAGATGGTCATCAGGAGCATAAATATGGGTATGTTCTTCCATTGAGAGGTCGTAGTTCCACCGCAAAACCAAGATGGGATCAGGACAGTCCAAACAAGAAGAGGTAATCATTGCCCAAACAGGGAATAGTGCAGCCACTTCAACGACTGCAGACAAGACCGTATCAATACCAGAAATCCTTGGGATAGTAGCATTCCTGCTAGTATGTGTTGGCGCCGTAATGTACCTGTATTGGAAAATTAAGAAGGCAATTGAGAAGAAGGTGCAACTTGAGATCAGGAGGAGCCACCAGGATTTAGTGTAAGGAAAATCCGTAAGAGTTTTTCTTCTCTCTCTCTTTGTTATATTGTCCATGGAATATGATGAACGATTTGCCGAGTTGTGTGGTGTGTCCCTAAAATTCCTTGAAAATATCAAAAAAGAGCCGCGTGATCGTAGGGAACGGGTCGATAGAGTCAATAAATTTCTGGATGAACTAAACATATTGGAATATAAATTTAACAAATTGAATGAAATTGTCAAGTCGGAACCAAATTTTCTCGAAGCATTGAGTGCTAACCAAACAATCATACAAAATTCACTTGTAGAAGCTAGAAAATTGCTTCACGAAAGATCCAAATTGATTGAAGATAAACGTAATTCAGAAAAATTAATTATGACTGAAAAATTTGATTTGAGGACGGCATCCTCTTTATTGCCATCAATGACTATCACGGAAGAATCTGTATTGCAATTAATTGACGCCATTGAATTATATAAAGATATGCTCGATGATCCAGGTAAAAAATCTTCGATTAATTATGTTCTAAAAATTAAATTAACTGCAAATGCAAAATTAAGGTTGAGGAAAGAGTATCAGAAAGTTGAAGATTTGGTGCTAGATATGAGAAAAACCCTTATAACTAAAAATCAATTCAATCAAAAACGTAATGATTTTAATCAGAAAAGAAATTCTAACCCTAACCATTCATATCGAGGTCGTGACCGCAACGAAAATCAAAACAAGCAAAATTTTAATACATCGCGTAACGTGCAAGGTCAGGGTCACAAGTTTCGTAGCCATTTTAAAAACAATAACAATCAATACACGAAACACCAGAAAGCATATTTTGCCGACGATGGCACGAACCACTGATCTATCTGTTTAATATGACTAATCCGTCTAGTAGATTAACCAAATTCCGTTTGATTTTAGAAGAATATGACTTCACGGTTCATTATGTAAAAGGTTCAGAAAATGTCACAGCAGATGCCTTATCGCGTATTAAAATAGATTCAGAAGAACTCAAAGAAATGACGAACGGGATAGTTGGAAACATAAGCGTCATGACGAGATCTCGAACTAAAAAGGAAGTAGGTTCTAAACAACACGAGACGAATGCCTCCGATGGCGAAAGGATTGATCACCCTGTTGTCGTCGAAGTTTTAAAACGTCCAGCAGAAAGTGTTGAGTTGAGACCACTTTCAGAAAAAGAATTTCGTAATTTGAAAAATCAACATTCAGAGGATTACAATGAGAGTTTAATATATAATGTGAATTCACAAATTATTTTCATTAACCAGGACATCCGATCAGCGTACGACTTAGGTACATCGTTGAGGAAACTGGAAAAATTATGCGCAGAAAATAATATATTAGAATTGTACCTCATAAAGCTAGCTAGCAATAAAAAATTTTTGAATATGTTGACAAATTATAAAAATGAAATTCTAGGAACATCATTAAAAATTAATGTAATAAGAGATGTAACGCGAGTCGAAGACAGAGAACTAAGGCAAATAATTCTGAATGATTTTCACATGCTTCCAACCGGTGGACATGCAGGTATCGAACGCATGTTTAACAATATCAAAAGGGAATATTTTTGGAATGGCTTAAGATCCGATGTTGAAAAATTTGTAAAGAAGTGTGATGATTGTCAACGTCATAAACATTCCTTACCTAGGAAAGAACCTATGACAATCACTACCACAGCTTCGTCTACTTTTCAGAAAATTTTTTAGATCTCGTAGGTCCATTACCTACCGATATCGAAAATAATAAATATATACTCACAATTCAATGCGACTTAACCAAATTCGTAGAGTGTTACCTTCTACCAAACAAAGAAGCAGAAACAGTTTCAAAATCTTTTATTCAAAACTTTGTTTTAAGGTATACCATCTGAAGTTGTTACAGACCAAGGCACAGAATTCTTATCAAGAATATTTAGTGAATCGTGTGAATTGCTCAAAATTAAGCGTTTCAATTCAACAGCTTATCACCACGAAACACTAGGTGCGCTTGAAAATTCGCATAAACACTTAGGAGCTTTCCTTCGTATGCACGCAGCTAAGGAAAGTAACAACTGGAGTAATTGGATTCCATTTTGGTGCTTTTCATATAACAATACCGTAAACTCTTCAACTCGCTATACTCCTCACGAATTAGTTTTCGGAAAACCTAGTAAATTTCCCAAAATTTAAAATGCCAGGTAGATCAATCTACAATTTTGACAACTATCCTATTGAACTAAAGTATAGATTGCAAACGGCATGGAGAGATGCTAGAAAAACTTGGTAAAGGCAAAATTGAAAAGAAAAGAGAGTTTCGACAAAAAATGTAATGACTATAATATAACTATAAAGTAGGAGATAAGGTGCTCTTGAATAATAAGGACATTGACAATAAACTTGAACCCTTATTCAACGGTCCCTACGAAATAGTGGAAGTGCGAAACCCGAACATTATTGTTAAATTGTATTTCTCATAAAGAACTGATAAAGATTATCAAGTGATTAGAATTAAAAGACTGATGTAAATGGTAGATATGTATAGTATATATAGATAATATAAGTTATAGATAAGTCAAAAAAAAAAAAAAAAAAAATTTTTGTATTTTTATAGAAAAAATTTTTTTTTTCTCTCGAAGAGGGAAGCTGTAGTATGAACATCCTGTATATTTTCATGCGTGTCTTTTCGACCTTACTAGATTCACTAGACATGTCTCAGAGTTAAAACAATAATTGTTTTATTTATTTATATACAATGCCATCATATAATAAACAATGTAGTATAAATAGAAAGCATTTGTCTGGATGGGAAGAATCATCATCGGAGCTTGCATCATTCCGTTTCAATGATTGTAATTAATATCTCCTGTACAATAAACACCCTTCAGTTAGTGTGCTGAGTGTTATTCGTCATCCCTCAACTGTGTAAACGATTGGCCGAACCTTTACCCCAGCAGGGTACATCACAATGGGACTGGGTGAAGGGATTCCCGTAGATTTTGGCATCGTCGGCAAACAACGAGCAAGCCGACCTTACCACTGCTGGCAGGTCTGATGTGTACAATAAAAAGAGGAGCGGTCCCAGAACGGAACCCTGCGGGACGCCACTCACCACCCTCCTTGCAGAAGACAAGCTGCTACCGACGCGGATCGGAAAAGTCCTATCGGAAAGAAAAACCTCGATCCATTGGAATAAATCACCATGAATCCCAAGGTTCACAAGCTTAAAGAAAAGACGTCGGTGGGGCACACGGTCAAAGGCCTTTGAGAAGTCGGGATACAGAACATCCACGGGAACACGAGCATCAAGCATCTTGCTCCAATCGTTGGTGCACGACAGCATGTTAGTGATCACGGACCTACCCGGCAGGAACCCATGCTGGCAATCTGGTATGGTTCCATTAGACAGAGAAAATTCAAGAATCTTTTCATGGATAATTTTCTCGCAGATTTTTGATATTATCGGGACTAGGCTTATTGGTCTGTTGTTGTTTAGATCGAGGTTATCACCTTTTTTGAAGATTGGAGTTACCAGAGCTTCCTCCAGATCTTCGGCAGGAAATTCATAGCAAACGAGCTCGTGAAAATCATCGATAGTGGGAAAGACAGTGGTGCAGCACAGTTTTGAGAATATGAGCAGAGACTCCATCAGAACCAGGAACGCTAGAAACCTTCAAAGAAAGGAGAAACCTCTCCACAGTTCCCGGTGCAAACTCTACATAATGCACACAGCCAGGTTGGCCAGAAAAACTCACCCCGGGCAAAGCATCCGGTTCATTAACGAAGTTGGCAGCGAAGGTCTCACCCAATGTTTCGGCTGTCTCAGTCACGTATCACTGTGACATCTCCGTAGGTTGTTAACTAGGGAGTGGTCACCTTTGTGTTGAAATTAGAGCTAACATACTTGAAGAATTTTTACGGTCCTTTGACGATGCAAGATCGGACTCAAACTTGCATTTGACCTTTTTCGTCCTGTTTCTCATTGTGCCGGAATAACTCCAGTGAGCCGCATAGTCAGCTGTCGTCCTGCTTTGCAGATAACGCTGCCATAGTGATTTCTTCCTCCGCGTCATCCGAAGATGTTACCGTCGATCCACAGCTTGGATAAAATAGAAGTCGAAGAAAGGAAAGTGGTGCAGATCTCGCATTCGTGTAAAAACCTGTCTACGAATGTACACCACATGGATTCGATGTCAGCATCTGAATGGAACAAAGACTGCCAATTCGGGTCGACCAAGTTGGCACCAAGCTGCTCATAATCAATGTGTTTTACATGCTTGGTCACTTTGTTTGACATGGAGACCCTGAGCTGGACCCTATAACAAAGAGTGGCATGGTCTGCCTTTCCGAAAGGAGGAAGATGTTCGTGAAATGCAACGAGATCGGGATCATTCACCAGTATTGGATCGAGCAAGGATGGATTCTGGCCGCTCCGGATTCGGGTAGGTTTGTCAACTAGTTGTATGAGGTTGTTTTGCTTTATATCATCGATGTAGATCAACAAAGGCGAATTGTACTATCTACTGTCAGTCAGTGGCCATCGGACATCCAGCATATTGAAATCGCCGACGACAACAAAATTCTTTTTGTGGTAGATAGACTTCCCAAGAGGCTACACAATTGAAGGTCACCATTGCTAGGTCGAGGCCGGTAAACGCAGACGATAGTTAAAATTTCGCTTTTGCGGTAGGATATATTCAGGAATAGGTTATCAATACCGGTCAAACGAACTGAATAATAACTGATATTGAAGTCACGAACAACGCTGTCGAGCACCTCATACACACCGCCGAAACCAACGGTTGTCTCACCGTCACTCCTGAACAAGGAATAATCCGGGATTGACAAAACGGCGTCCGGGACCCCGGGTGGAGCCAGGATTCGGCGACAAGCAGGAAAGTTGGTTAAGAGTTTGCGGTGAATAAAGAAACCTCGAGCAATTTTGAATGCAAAGATTGAACGTTGGAATACGCTCTGTTCCAATCTACCTGTACAGTTTTTTGTGTGATCTTTATTGAGTACGACTATTCTGGGAATGCCGTTGACATATTTAATGTCTTGGCGTGAGCTTTATTGAAACATTCCTCAATGCTTTCAGTTGGATTAAATATTGGGGTAAACAAATACCTACCACAAGGATAAGCGGTATACATTAAAAGATTTTTTTTTGTTTATTGTTTATTGAAATTTATAATCTACTTTCAAGAAGTATTCAGTAAATATGTTGTATGTACAGACTAATAAAAAGTATTTCATATTGATGGACGCTTAGTTATGATCAGTCAGCTAGATCATGCTACCAGGTCCTTTTCAATCTTCGTGAGTTGAATGGATTCTCTGTTAATTGGTCGATCAGTTGGTTAGCATGTCTTTGGTGGCTTTTGGTGGTATTTTCTTGAGTGTTTTCTATTCTGATATATGCGACTCTTAAATCTTCATGAATAATGTGGTCGGAGACATACCAAGAGGCATCAATCAATGCACATAGTATTTTTAATTGTACTCTGGATAACTTTAATATCCGATGGCTTAGCGCAACCCCAGAATGGGATGCCGTTCGTCCATATTGATGGTATTTGATGATTGCTTTGTAAATTAGCAATCCATTTTGAGAGTTAAATTTGGACTTTTGCCTGTAAGCCAATACATTTTCGGATTTTCAAATTTATTTAATTATTTTTATATTCTATGTGTTGTCTCCAGTTTGAGCCCTGGTCAAAATGTATGCTAAGATACTTAGCCTTGGTGTCAATTAGCACTTTCCTTCCGAATATTTCGACAGGGGGACATATACTTCTTCTTGTAGTGAATGTAACTCAAACTAACTTAGCCTGATTGATGTTTAGTCGCCATTTTCGATTCCATGACCAAGGTCAACCAGGTGTTCCTGTTATTGGTTGGATGATGTTTCAGCGTTTTCATCAGATGAAAGTATGGCTATATCGTTTGCAAAAGATGATTTGGTAGTGTTTTGATATTCTGGTATGTCCGAAGTGTAGATGAGATATAAACGTGGTCCCAAAATACTTCCCTGTGTAACTCCGGATTTGGCTTTGACAGGAATGATTTTTCTTCCTCATACTTCACGCCAAAATAACAGTCTGCTAGATACTACTTCAGAATAATGAATGTGGCTGTGGGAGGAGTTGTTTAGTTTGTATGGTATGTCCGTTATGCTGAACCTTGTCGAATGCTTGTGATGAGTCCAGAAACACTGCTAAGCAGAATTTTCCTTCTTCGAGGCTTGTTGAGATGGTGTTCACGATACGACGGACCTGCGTTGTCGAATGGTTCTCCCGGAAACCTAGTTGGTGGTCTGGTACCAGTTGATGCATATCTCATCCTTCAGCCTTTTGAGAAGCAACTTCTCTAACAGTTTACCCAGGATTGGCAGGAGACACTAAAAGATATAGGTTTTCAAATTCATTGTTCTCCATACGAACTCACAATAAAATTCAGAAAGCTTGAGGTTAGAAGGTGGCTTTAGCGCTCTTGTTGTGCTACTAGCTAGTAAATAATCAAACTATAACAAATCTATAAGCACTCTGTTCAGGTAACCAGGAGCAAGAATCAAGGAAAAATGTGAATTTGCTACCTTTATACCATGTGCGGACATTCACTAAACTTGGTAGGTGTCCATGCTGCTGGGTGTGTACCGGAGGCATCACAGTTTTTGAAATGGTTCAGAAAGTGTACAACTCTTTTTCGGGCTCTACCCACAGATGAAATATATTAACAGAACATTCAGGTTCAAAAAAAGTCTTTCACAAAGCAAAGATGGCTCTAGCCGTCAGTCCAATTGTATGGTAAAGAGCGATTCAACGCAGAAACCTTTCTGCCAATAATCGATACCTTGAAAATTCATCTAAAACAGCGGCTAAGTTCATATGAGACCTTTAGTCAACGTTTTAGTTTATTTTTCTCTTAAAAACGCTGAATTCCAAAGAGATACGGCAAGAATGCAAAGAATTTTCTGAAATCTATCACCAAGATGTAAATGAAAAAGAGTAAGAAATAGAATGTAAACATTTGAAAGAATACTTAAAATATGTTCAGAGTTAAAATGAAGCACCTAACAGTGTACAGGAAGTATATATATTCTATTATCTATATATATATATCTATTAATATATAGATGATTATCGTGGGTTAGCAGTCAAATAAAAAGTAGAAGACTCTTTTATCCTTTACTCGAGCTTTCAAAACAATTTGTTTCTTTTTCAAGAGTGCTGCAAATTATTAAGAATCAATTGGTGAACAGGTTACAGATCTTCAGTACTTACGATAGCGAGATTGATTATGAAATGATGTTCATTAAATCTTAATCTAATTAACATGAATTCAAGACCTTAAATTATGATAGCTCAAAAATATAATAATGATTGACAATTTTGGATGTCATTTAAAGACGTGAACATCGAAGTGGAATCTTGAGAGCTAGGCATATGTGATATACAATACAAGCTTTAATTTAGAATCAGATTACTTAGAATAAGAACATATGTTCGGTGTTAAAAGATTTTGTTATTCACTTATATCTAAGTTTGAAACGTTAGTCACATTTCTTGTTTTTTCTATAGAAATCAAGTAAGAATACATTGTGCTCAAAGAGTTAATATCCTTCCTAGAGTTCATGGAGTTATCATATTGTGATATTCTCACCATTTCCATAAATGTTCTTTTTTGAAATTAGGTTCTGAATCTAATATTTTTATATTTTCATAATCAGGATGATGATCTTCAGAATTCACATGATTGGTAAGAGCACAGGAATTTTTAAGAGTTCTGATATTGCTTTTGTGTAGTGTTATCCTTTGTTGAAGTTTGGTGGAAGTCTGACCTATGTATATTTGATCGCAATCCTTACATGGAATGCTGTAGACAACATTAGATTTATTTAAGATCTTATCTCTGTCTTTCAAATTAGTGAATATAGACCTAACTGGTTTTACATTTTTGTTGTTGCAATTTTAATTTTATCAGGTGGTAGTATTCTTTTGAGATTATATGTAAGGGTTTCTATGTAAGGTAGTGTTAGGTATAAAAATCTTTGTTGTTCTGATGGTAATAAAGGTTGTATATCAGCATCTAATCGTGGTGGTAGATCATTAGGTGTATTGAATAATAATTTATTGATTAAGTTAATAGGATAACCGTTTTTATTAAAAGATCTTTGAGAATCAGAATATTTTTATCTTTAAATTTATTATGCTATATTTTCAAAACTCTTGTTTTCAAATTTTTGATAATGTTAATTTTCATTTTCATTGGATGATATGAAGCGAAATTAATGTATCTTCCTGATGGTATTGATTTTCTGTACCAACATATATATGTACCAATACAGGAAGATACATTAATTTCGCTTCATATCATCAATGAAAATGAAAATTAACATAATCAAAATTTGAAAACAAGAGTTTTGAAAATATAGCATAATAAATTTAAAGATAAAAATCTTCTGATTCTCAAAGATCTTTTTAATAAAAACGGTTATCCTATTAACTTAATCAATAAATTATTATTCAATACACCTAATGATCTACCACCACGATTAGATGCTGATATACAACCTTTATTACCATCAGAACAACAAAGATTTTTATACCTAACACTACCTTACATAGAAACCCTTACATATAATCTCAAAAGAATACTACCACCTGATAAAATTAAAATTGCAACAAAAATGTAAAACCAGTTAGGTCTATATTCACTAATTTGAAAGACAGAGATAAGATCTTAAATAAATCAAATGTTGTCTGCAGCATTCCATGTAAGGATTGCGATCAAATATACATAGGTCAGACTTCCACCAAACTTCAACAAAGGATAACACTACACAAAAAGCAATATCAGAACTCTTAAAAATTCCTGTGCTCTTACCAATCATGTAAATTCTGAAGTCATCATCCTGATTATGAAAATATAAAAATATTAGATTCAGAACCTAATTTCAAAAAAAGAACATTTATGGAAATGGTGAGAATATCACAATATGATAACTCCATGAACTCTAGGAAGGATATTAACTCTTTGAGCACAATGTATTCTTACTTGATTTCTATAGAAAAACAAGAAATGTGACTAATGTTTCAAACTTAGATATAAGTGAATAACAAAATCTTTAACACCGAACATATGTTCTTATTCTAAGTAATCTTATTATAATTTAAAGCTTGTTTTGTATATCACATATGCCTATCTCTCAAGATTCCACTTCGATGTTCACGTCTTTAAATGACATCCAAAAATTGTCAATCATTATTATATTTTTTTGAGCTATCATAATTTAAGGTCTTGAATTCATGTTAATTAGATTAAGATTTGATGAACATCATTTCATAATCAATCTCGCTATCGTAAGTACTGAAGATCTGTAACCTGTTCACCAATTGATTTTTAATAATTTGCAGCACTCTGAAAAAGAAACAAATTGTTTTGAAAGCTCAGTAAAGGATAAAAGAGTCTTCTACTTTTTATTTGACTGCTAACCCACGATAATCATCTATATACTTTATATTCAGTCACGAATTTTCTTCTATTAATATATATAATCTATTAAAGCAAAACAAAATTCAAGACACATTTCCTAACGTAGAAATTGCATTGAGAATATTTTTAAGCACAATGGTAACTAACTGCAGCGTAGAACACTCCTTCTCCAAATTGAAACGAACAAAAATGAATTAAGAAGTACAATCCTTCAAGAGAGATTAATTAGTTTGTCGCTGATCTCCATAGAATGTTATGTTCTCAATACCATAGATTTTGAAGAAGAGATTAACGATTTCCTCATCTTAAATCTATAAGGGTACCTTTGCAATCAATATAGAATTAATCTGAGGACTTAATATGAAGCGAGTTACTTTTGTGGATTATTTTTATATTTCCTATTCTATTATAGTCAGTAAATGAATAAAAATAAATTTAGAACCTTGTTTGTGTGCTTTTTAATCTATTATAATATAACTAAATAGTGTTTTCTCAAGGTCATAGGGGCCCCTTGATCCTAATGTGCCCAGGGCCTCAAATAGTTTAAAGACGGCTCTGATCAATATCGCATATGGTCATATTTACAAAGTACACTGCATGTATATCTCCTCCAAGTGATAATAGAGTTCCGCATTGTAACCAAGTATATTTGGAAATCCTGAAATATCCAAGAGAAACAATTGAGTTCCGTCAACGCAACCAAGTACACTTGGAATTCCTGTAATATTGTGGAAACTGCACTTTATTTCTAAGATTTCCTAATCATTTCTCAGTTGTGAAATGAACCTTGGAGCTGATTTAACTATTTCCTTGATAACTTTGAAAATTACTCTTGGTAATGTGGTTTTGTGAACAGTGAAATTAGTTCCTATTACAATTTGGAAGGTGCCCGTTGCATAAAACAATAGTCATCTTCTTCTTTGTGATCTCGGAGATGAAAATTGCTTCAGTTTATTGCATAAATATTCCACCTTACTGTTGTTCAATCTATATATCTGCCTAAACTCTTCGTCCTTAGCTGACAGGGTATTAAAATATTGGTGATGAATATCAGAATTTCATCATCTGATCAGG
Source organism: Micraspis discolor (assembly GCA_030674115.1). Classification (NCBI taxonomy): domain Eukaryota; kingdom Metazoa; phylum Arthropoda; class Insecta; order Coleoptera; family Coccinellidae; genus Micraspis; species Micraspis discolor. Next base: position 70,633 of record JARTUT010001798.1, on the reverse strand, counting down.
AACTTGAAGATCTATAAAGACGTGAACAAGGCCATACTCACTCTTATGTATTCTGAGTTATTATTTGAGTCACCTGGATGAGTTGAGCAAGGCTGTCTGCAGCTCGATACGACGCAACCGCGACATGACTATAATTTCTAGTCGCCTAAAGGTAGCTCACCTTATTTTAAATGAGTGTCCGCAGCCGGGTTGCAGGAGCGTCGTACCGGTCTGTGGCAGTCTTAAGGTAAATGAGGTTTTTCAGTTGTTTGTCTTTCAATAATTCAATGTCGAATCTGAAACTGATAGACTGTTACTTATTATACTATCCCACTAAGGTCAAAGACATATTTTCATGTGGCCAAACTGAGTTTTCTGACCCCTTAATATTATACAAATAAATTCTCTCTATTTTACTCTCATAATATTATATTATATTTTGTATTTTACACTAAAATATATCATGTCCTAAATATTATAATAGGTTGCCAAATATCTCCCTTCCGCCTTTTTGTCTTTTGAATTTTTCGGCTATATACAAAGCGCTACAGAGCTCGTAACTGGCAATACAATACATAATTTGAAAGGTCTAGACATAACCTACAAAAAGACGCTATGCATGATTAGTTTGGATATTGCGTTCAACAATTGTAGACGTGTAAACATGGAGTTCACTAACGCCGAAATTCACGCTATTTTTAAGTTTTCCTTCGTTAAAGGCAAATCCGCTAGAGAAACGTTCCGTGAGATTAATGGTGTTTTGTGGGATGGTACATCAGTTCGAACCGCGGAGGAATGGTTTCGACGATTCAGAGCCGGTGAAAACGACACCATGGATAACCCAGCCGGCGGAAGACCTATGACGACAAATTCCGATCAAATCAAGGAATATATCGAGTTAGACCGGCATGTGACATCTCTTGACATCACTCAGGAGATGGAAGTTAGTCACCATTTAACCATTTTAAAACATCTGCAGAAGGCTGGATACAAAGAAAGCTTGATGTTTGAAACGGAACGAACTCGTCCCATTCTTGAAGCGAATGGTGACTGGCGACGAAAAATGGATCACATACGACAATATCAAGTGAAAACGGTCGTGGTCGAAGACAGGTGAATCGTCCCAAACAGTGGCCAAGTCGGGATTGACGGCCACCAATGTTTTGCAGTGTTTTTGATGGGATTGGAAGGGAATCATCCACTATGAGCTGCTCCCATATGGCCAGAAGCTTAATTCTACCATCAACTACGAACAACTGGACCGTTTGAAGCAGGCGATCGACCAAAAGCGTCCAGAATTAGCCAACAGGAAGGGTGTACTGTTCCACCAGGACAGCGCCGGACCACACACTTCGTTGATGACTCGTCAGAAACTACGGGAGGTCGGATTGGAGGTTTTATCGCATACACCATATAGCCCGGACATAGCGCCAAGTGATGACCACCTGTTCCTGTCCATGGCGAACGCCCTTGGTGATGTAAAGTTGAACTCAAAAGAGGCTTGTGAAAAGTGGCTGTCCGACTTCTTCGCAAATAAGGAGGGGAGCTTCTACGAGGGAGGTATTATGAAGTTGCCGTCTAGATGGAAACAGATTATCGAACAAAACGGCACATCTTTGAACTAAATCCGATCACTGTAGCACTTTTTATAAAGCATTGAACAGAGAGCAAGAAAGCGGAATTGAGATATTTGACAACCTATTAAATATATGTATAAAAAATTCAAAATAGCACTGCCGGGAGGCCAGGAGCGCAGGTTTACCTGCACTATTTTCCTCTATGGTCAATCGGAGCGTGTTTGCCCGGCATTAGGTATCCACTGGAGTCGAAATAAACTGAAAGAAATAAATTAAACATGGCAACCGTTCCTAGAAGGAAATAAAATTTGTGTTCTAGAGATTTATAAAAAGTTATTTTGAATTTTATTATTAAATTTTACAAGTATTGCATTTAAATATTCGTTCTACTTTTCTATAGGTTCTTTTGACTTAGAGTTATTGAGATGATAAATGGGGTTTCTTAGAGTAGGATAATATACGGTAAAGGTGAAATCAGGTGTTTCCTAATTAGTCTCTCTATTCAATATATACGAGTAATATTGAATTAAATCACAGATTAATTTTGTTAACTTTCAATTAATGTTTTCACGGTGAGTTCCACAGCACTCACTAAAGTTGCCAAAATTTAATAGGAAAATTTGAACATATTGTCATGCAACTCAAAATTTCAGCTGAAGATGATAAATATAATATGATCATGAAATAAATAAAAATAAGATTCAAGTATGTCATTCATAGTGAAAATTGGGTTCCTTTGAATAAATTATCAATGCAATGTAGCAGTCATGAATTTTTCAATTGATTTTACGACTGATAAAACACATTGTATCAAAGCGTCAATGAAAATACAATCCTCAATTATTTTTCAGATTATGTGAGACCTATTTGTCTACCATTTAACAAGAATTGGTCATATTCCGATTTAACATATCAAAACTTTACAGTCAGTGGATGGGGCAAAACTCAAGCAGGTAAGTATCTGTTTCTTTCTACTGAAGAAATCGTCTTAATTTTTATTAAAATAACTCCACTCAATCTGTTCAAAGCTATTGTAATATAAACTAAACCAATATTTAAAAATTTAAAAAGCAAGATTGTAAGATCAGGAGCTTTTGTGCCTTTATTCTGAAGTTTTTTCTGGACTCTGGTCAGTTTAATACTAATAAAACCACCACAATGAATTTAAAATTGAAAATAAATCACTTCCTTCAGTTTTGTTCAAAGCTCAAATTTTCTTCACTTGAATGCCTACCAAACGTAGGTTTCGTATTCACAATTTATTGTAATTGGTAAAAGATAATTTTTCTTTTATTGTTCTTTCATTGGTAGTTGGAATTAATGCACAATTTTACACTAATTCAAAAACCAAATTATGACCAAGGAGTTTCCCTAATTATCGAATAAGTTGCTGAGAAGGTGATAAAAATCAGTTCACTAAGAAATCCGATATTGAGTTAATGATATAATTATGACATAAAAAGGACATTTTTTGAAAAATGTGGCCTCTATAAGGCGTACATAACCTGGCCGTCATCGAAAACCAATAGGGTGAGTGTGAGTCGTTGGTTCGTTGAAATTATTTAAATCTTTATTTCGTATAAAAATCTTACATTGGCAAAAAAATAGTATACAGGGTGAGTCTTTGACCACTGCGTTAATTTTAACCATAGGTTCTTGAGATCAAAAGAAACACTTCTTCCATTACGGTTTTTCTATATTCAGCTGCGTTGAAAAGTTATAAGCATTTTAAGTTTTCACATTGGGCAAATACCCCTCTGTAGTCCAGTATAGTTTGAATGAAAAATACTTTCCACAGCATCCACTATTGAATCTGAATTGTTTAAAAACATTATTTTCCCTCTAAGAAATGATTCACTCACTCATGTTTCATCCGATGAGGTCCATATGCAGAAGGAAGATACAAAATACTAATTTTCTGGTAAAAAAATTCAACTCCATAAATATAGATTTTTGTTGTTCTATTATATTTTCTTTCTACTTCAAGATTATAAACCATGCCTTTCTAGTGAGAAATTCCAAAAAAACCTCAGAATTATTGGGTGTTATCATCATACATTTGTAATTTTCTTCTTAAAATTTCCAAATCATGAAAACCATCATTTCTATGAAAACTTCCAAGGCAAGAGGTTGTCACTGTGCTTTTTTTCACTCAAAGCCAGAAAAAATCATCTATGATTTTCCAAACACTGATATTTCTGAAGTTTCTTTTCTTTGACAGAGACCAGTGAACAGGTCTATGAGATCTCTTGATACGGTTCAAATATGAAAATCTTTTTCAGAAATCTTCAACAACAATGAATGATGTCACTACGAATAATCATTTTAAACTTTGCTTGATGATTATTTTCTGTACTGAATCCCAATAACAATTTACCTGGATAGATTACAAGTATTTCCAGATTTAGGTGTACAATTATACTTTCTTGAAGAAATACCTAAATTTGATTTTGAAAAATCAACTAGGTGTTCTTTAATAAAAAATTTTTTGTTAAATCATTAATATGAATCTATTCTGTTTAGACTATAATTACTGATTACTGATTTTTATAATCACTCTGATTATCTGTTTTAATTACGTAAACAAGAACATAAATATTGAATAATGGTTATTCATAGATTATGTCAAATTTTAAAACCTTACCATAGAATATTAATTTATTACCAAACACCAGGAGAGAAAAAAATAATATTTGCAATGTTTTTTTGAATGGAAGATAACATCTGTAACTATTATTGATCTCTAGTTATAATTTTCCTCAGAATAATTAGAGTGAATTATTATCACATTAAAATATTATAACGTCTCTGGGGTGGGTAGTTCCAAATGAAAAAGTGTTGTGGTTCCTTGTTGTTTTGATTCTGTTTGAAACTGTCAACAGTTATTTGTAGCTTTCTTTAAAAAAATGTGGAAAATATTGTTAGGATATTTTCGATAGTTTGAAATTATTCAATTCAGTATGGAATGATTATGGTCAGAAAATGCATTCTTTTCTAATCTTTCTTGTTTATGAGCTGATAGCTTCCAGTTTCAATATTGATTGAATTTTAATCAACTATGCATCATGACAAACATTCAGAAATATCAAACCTAAGTCAAATTCTATTATCTCCTAAGTTTGTGAACAAGGTTGAATCGGTGTATGAAATAATGATAATAAAGGTATAAAACAAATCTAGGAGACTTGGTTCGATGTTTTTAAAACTCATATGAGTTCAATTTGCAGCATTCCTATGTTAGAATAGATATAATTTGATGAAGCCTGAAAGTCTGAAGCTATAAAAACCAGCTCTTCATAAAGGCAAGTCTTCATTTTAACAGATCCTGACAGAAAATACTTTACTTATTTCAACGGTCAAAATATACCGAAGAGTGATGCAAAACTTTTTCTCTATTCATTATGGAATATTATTCTGGATTAAATATTAAACAAGGTGCTAGACATCATTGACAATGAATACATCAAATGGCAATTTAGATTTTGTGGTGAATGTAAGACAAAAATTGTTCAGTGATTAATTTCATAGTGTTTAGTGGTGGAACCATAGACTGAAGAGATTTCCCCATCCTTTTGTAGAAATATTTAATAAAGACATAAAATATGGCAACATTGAACAAATTTGATTATTGAATCATTTCAGCACAGAGTTGGATTTGGGAAAATCAGAAAATTTGGACAAAATTATATCGATTCAATTCCTTTCAACTTCAAATATCTCAAGAATGGTGCAAGTTAGGAGAAAAGATGAGTAATGATTTTATATGCAAAAAGACTAATGATTCCAGGAAGTACGAGATACGGACCTTTAGTTCAAGCGATATTTGTTTTTCATGCAATTTAACCAATCTGTAGAAAGTAATGAGAAACCCACAAGAAGTGGAATAAATCTATTGATGCCAAAATATGCACGAGTGTTATCAAAAACCTTCTACAAGAGATCATTTCAATTGATATTGTCGTTTGAATATTACAGGTGAAAATGCAATTTTTTATGAAATTTCAACCCCTATATCTTTTGAACAGGGCCAAATTTGGAAAAATGTTATAGGAAGAAAATGTTTCTTTTGACGTCAAGAATCTATGGTTAAAATTAACGCAGTGGTCAAAGACTCACCCTGTATAGTGCTCTTTGATTCTCTTCCGGCTCACGTAATTGATTGAAATTAAGTATATCTTCTAAGAACATCCATGGTCCTTTGAACCGGATATTGAAATTTATTTTAGTAACTTTTTCGATTGGCTTGAATTTTTTCATTTTTATCTTTTTTTTTTCAATGAATTGTTCATTCGAAGACGTGTTAATAGCTTTCATCATTATTTCTGGCAAGTTTCAAACAATTCACGTAAAATTCCATTCAAATTTTACACAAAATCTTTGAAGATTATTTGTTCCTTTCGCTCAATTAATTTCGCAGATCTTTGTGGCCATCTTGACATGTTTTATCGCGTTGAAACATGTTCTTGTTCAGCTGTAATTAGTTCTGGATACAGTTGATACTGTCACTTTGTTTATGATTTATGATAATTTCGGCATTTATAAGTTTTCAGGTCCCAATCCTGATCAGAAGTGCGCACATCGAATACAATTGTTCACGATCGAGAATTTCTTTGTTTATTATAGACTATGTTATTGGTGAGGCTAATTTTAATCGATATAATTTATCATTTTGACAAATACACAGGGTGTCGTTAATTAAATGCGAAGAAGTTTGGGAAATTATTCCTTAGTAAAAATTAATGGGGTACTTCCTCTTAATATGTTTCGAGGTCGCCTTGCTTTTTAAGTTACACCCTCAGAAGGAATCGACGAATGTAAGGTTCGAAATAATTTTTACCGATACTGAAAATCGAAAAGTAATTAACATCCACACATTCGATTATCTGCATAGTTACTTTCTTCAGGATTTTTTCATGAAGGTATTGAAAGTAGCCGCTTCTATCAATTTTTCTGTTATATTTATTTTTGTCATCACGAGATTTAAAAATGTTTTGTTACCTTGAATCCTTGCTAAATTTCTCTCTCTGCAAAAATGCTTATCCGAAGTACATTCAAGTTCACAGAATAATTGGCGATTGAGTTGAATAGTCTGTGATTTCATACATATATGAGATCATTTTCTGTGATACCATTTCACCAATTCCGTAATTTAAAGAATTTAATTGTATTTAGATTTTTGTTTCAAAAAAGTTACTTTTGAGTATAGTAGTTAATTTTAATATGGCATGCATTTCTGCTATATTTTGGACGATGGAAATCATCTAAACTGCGATACCCTGATCAACGGTTGCCTCATCACAGATTTTTTCGAATGATACACCAGAAATAGGGTAGTAGGAACTGCAGCACTCCTCTACCAGGAAATATGCTGAAGCATTCAACACAACCAAGAGCATAGTTGAGTTGATATTGAAGAAAAATTTACTGTACCTCTTTCACATAAAGCGAGTACAAGCATTTATATCTCGTTATTATCCTCTGCGAATGAATTTTGGACTTGGGTACTGCAAATTATTCTCCAGAAGCCTATAATTTTGATGTGCGACTTTTTCACTGACAATGCCAGCCTTTCAAAAAATGCTATCATAACCAAGTTTGGACAGCGGAAAATCCTCTCGAGATCGTGGAAAGTAAACATCAGCAACAATTTTCTCTAAAAGTATGTCTAGGCGTGTTGGAAAATTATTTGATTGGTTCATTTTTTTAAAACCCCATTAAATGTTCAAAGTGTTATGTCCGATAGCTCAGTAATTTCGAGGGATAAGTAGACTGTATTTATTTTTGCGTTTGAAGCTGGTGCGAACGCGGAACATATAATATGAAACAACAAAATTCATATAAAGAAATGCGGTCAACAATGATGACTTACCACAGCGGTGAACTACGATGATTTCAGGGCTCTGCTCCAATTATTAGCTCTTCACAGGGACCCCTTGCTGCGGGATTTCTAGACCAACTTTTGTTCAAATGCGGTGTTGTAAACACAATCAAAGTGCGATGCGAAATTTCCAAATATGCGGGTGAAACCAAGCGTGTAATATATCCAAAAAACAAATCAAAATTAGCGTGATTTTATAAACAATTTCGATAACAAACGTGATAGAGAGCGTTCTTCTATTCCAATTCTCGTTCTAGAGGCGTATGCGTATCCATAACATGTGCGAAGTTACCAGTGTTGACTTATAAAATTAGCGCGAAATTCAAATATCTAGCGATCGCCTCAGCTTCAAATTCATGCTATAACAAAAGGACCGAATATTCTCCGAGTCGCGAAAAATGGCAAAATGTTACTTGAGCGGCACATAAAATTGATCCAAAGCGAAAAAAAGAAGAAGAAAAGCGTGTCTCGTGACATGAAATAAATAATTGAAACATTTATACAAAATGATTAAGGTAACGAATATATAAAGGCGGTGAGTGCCCTTTCAAATAGGTAGAGGGCAAAGTTTAACGATTGGCCTCTTTAAGAAGCCGTTGTTTGTCTTGACAGAAGCAATTCGACTACTTTCGGCAGGTGCATTAGATAATGATGCAATCCTTCCTAAAACCCATTGACAGGGAGGAACTCTTTCGTCCTTAATGAGGACCAAATCTCCAATCTTTGGAGGGTTTTTATCAAAGGCAAACCATTTTGAACGTTGTTGCAAGGTGTGTAGGTATTCGCGATGCCAACGCTTCCAAAAATCTTGTTGCATGCGTTGAATAGTTTGCCATCGACTAAGGCGATTTAGAGTTATTGAGACCGCTATGGCTGAACGGCTTCACCTGAGAAACCCGCATCGAGGGAAGAGAACCCATAGGGGGTTGAAAGGATTTGGGTTTATTTTTGAAGCATACCAAACATTTGTTCAGTACAGAAGATATGGCACCTCTAGCACTAAGAATCCAAAATCTCTGTGCTATTAGGAAGCGAAGAGTGCGAAGGCCAGCGTGTAAATATTTTTCATGATACAGTTCGATGATGAGCGATGTGAGACGAAATTTCTTGGGCAAAAGTAAGGGATGTCTGGAATCAAACGAAAGAGAACATGAATTAATCCTTCCTCCTACTCTTAACAAACCCTTTTTATCTTGAAAGACATTCAGTTTTTTCATATATCGCGGGAATGACTTCCTCTTGAGTTCCGAAGAGAAGACCCGCTCTTGAGTGGATTTAACCAATAGAAGCAAAGCTTCATCCAATTCACAAAGAGAAAGATGTTCAGAGCGTTTTGTATGTCTATTTTTTGCGTTATTTACAAAGCGAAGAACGTATCCCAAAATCCCTTGAACTTTTGTCAAGGAAGAAAAGTTCTCGAGCAAAAGATTTACTATGTTCGCGGGAGTTTCCTTCGAAATATTCGAACAATAGTTATCGATTTCAGCAGGAGCGGTCGAAACAACATCGACATTTAAAATAGGATCCGTTAGCGTTATGACCAATGTTTGGGGTCCATCAAACCACAATGATTGAGAAGCGAATTCTGAAGGAAGTAAACCTCTGGAACCGGAATCCGCGGGGTTGTGTTGGGACTCAATATCATGCCAAGAGGCGCTAGGAATTTTCTCTTGGATGTGAGCCACCCTAATGGAAACAAAAGTCGGCCAACGATGAGGTGATTTGGGAATCGGTGAAGGCGTATACCCTCCGAAAATTTATCGAGTTCTGAAAAGTGGTCAAACAAAAGGAGAGCAGATTAGCCAGTAGCACAGCACCACATAGCTCAAGACGTGGAATGGTGATGCGCTTGAGCGGGGAAACTTTAGTTTTAGCGCACAAAAATTTATTTATTTTCTGATTGTTTTCAACTGTTAAGTGTATGTACGTCACAGCACAGTAGCCCTTTTCTGAAGCGTCGCAAAATCCTATCAATTCATAAAAATTAGCAGTAGGTGATGTGATTTTCCGTGGAATAGTGACAGAGGATAAAATTGAGATATCAGAACGAAATTTGTCCCAAATTCTAGCGATGTCCACAGGAAGCTCATCATCCCATCCGACTCCCGACATCCAAACCCCTCGCAGCAAATGTTTAAGGAGAAAAGTTACAGGTGCCAGAAATCCAATAGGGTCGTATATGCGTGCTATTTGGGAGAGAAGATAGCGCTTGGTGGATAAACCTTTTGAAGGTTCAACATTAAAAGAAAAACAATCATTGGAAGGGTCCCATTGTAGACCCAAGACCTTGAGAGAGGAGGATTCATCATGTCGATCAAAAGACATTGGATCAATTGACAGGTGCGATTTTGGTATTCCTTTCAGAATGGAAGGAATATTTGAAGAGAATTTCCTAAGTTCGAAGTTTCCTTTTTTAAGGAGGTCAATCAGTTCCTTGAGCAACTGATCCATTCCTTCCAAGGTTGAACTACCAGTTACTACGTCATCAACATAGGTATCCTCACTCAAGGCTTTCGAAGCAATCGGAAGTCTTTCTCCCTCATCTTTGGCTAGTTGCATGAGGGTACGTAGCGCAAGATAAGGTGCACTGTTAACACCGTAAGTGACTGTGAGTAGCCTATAATCTAGCGGACCCTATTCCACAGAGAACCTCCAAATAATGCGTTGAAAATCAGCATGCTCAGGTTTTATGCGAATCATACGATACATTTGTCTGATATCCGCACATAAAGTGTACTCATGTGAACGGAAGCGCAATAAAATTGAAAGAATGTCTTTCTGAAGTTTCCTACCAGTGAGAAGATGATCATTTCGAGAACCTTCCTCTGGGTGAGGAGATTTAGCGGAGGCATTAAAAACAACGCGGATTTTGGGTTGACCATTTTGATGTTTGATCACGCAATGATGAGGCAGTTAAAACGAATTGGACTTTATTGAACTATCTGGCACAATTTCCATATGGTTTGAATCAAGATAATCCCGCATGAATTCGATGTAAAGTTTATACAAACTCGGGTTTTTCACAAGCCTGCGTTCCAGACAGAAAAAACGCTGTAGCGCCAGTTCTCGCATCCCCGTGAAATGAGGCAAGTTATCACGGAAAGGAAGGAAACCACGTAGCGACCCTCATCGTCACGATAATATTGATCCGAAAAAATCCGATCACACAGTTTGTCATCAGGTGACAACGGTTCTATAGATGGAACAGAATCAAGTTCCCAAAATTTCCGAAGAGAAATATCAGACGTGAATTCAGAGCATGAAATGTGGAATGTTGAGATCTGTGTTTTCGGACTACATTCAAATCTTCCCATCAGAATATACCCCAAAACAGTTTCAATGGCGTCAAGTTGACCTGGTTTACCCATCATCTGATCTGATAGTAAGATTTTCGAAAACACATCTGCGCCTAACAGAATGTCAATTGTACCAGGAGTATGAAAACTTTCATCTGCTAGCTTTAAGTGCTTCAAATGTGCCCAAGCAGACTCAGGAACCTGATAAGCAGGTACCTCATCACAAATTCTATCTAGAATTATAGCGTCTGTCAATATGACAGGTTCATTCAAATTGAGTGGTCGAAATAACAAAGTCAAAGAACCATGAGTAGCATTAGTTTTCATGGTGCTGAGACCCTTTACCTCGACGGGGTAGACATAACGAATTTGCAGCCTTTCGGCTGATAAACGAAGACATGGATCCGCTGTCGATCAGGCATCGAAATGAATGGAAATTACCAAAATTATCTCTTACGTCGATTAATGCCGTCGATAAGAGAACTGCGGATGACTTTCGACAGACACCAGCAGATGCAGTCAGAACTGCTGTATCAGAAGGGGCAGAACTGGTCGAAGGTAACCCTTCTAAATTATTGGAAGGTTTAGACGATGACGATGCGAGATGAAGCAAAGTGTGATGTCTTTCGTTACATTTGCGACAGGTGTTCACTGATTTGCAGGAGCGCAAATCATGAATTCCACTAAGGCAATTAAAGCACAAGTGCTTTTGCTTGACGAAGGCATAACGTTCCTGAGGAGATCTTTCCAAAAATCTGAACAAGATTGAATCGATGATTTTGTTTACAAAGTGTACAAATTGGGCTATTTTTGGAGCGTTGAATCTTGTGATCATTCGAGAAGTAAGATGCAATGTTTGATTTCGGGTTTGAAGGTCTACTAGAATTAGAGGATTCAAACTTGTTACACGAATTATGAGCTGCTCTAATGTATCCATTACGAAGGGCAGATTCATTATAACAACTAATTTTGGAAGTATTTTCAATAGCGTTCCAATGTGCTTGAGCTCTCAACCTTTCATTAGAAAACCGACCGACTAGAGAATCGTAAGCTATTTGGTAATTGCCAGAGCTCATAAGTAAAGTGCGTACTAAGGAAAGTGGCGGACCTTCCAGAGAAGAAATCAAGTAATTAAATTTCTGTTGTTTCTTTGAATTGAAACAACACTTGCTTGAAGTTTTAGGCAACTGAACGACCAGACTCAGAACGTTCAAGGGATGTCTTAACTCCACAGTTGCCGAAGAGGTGTATTGATCAAACTAATGGTGAATGATGCTTTATTGATTACACACTAATCTTATAAACTAAATTGAGTAATGACGATAACAATAACATTGCCATATTTGGACATCTTCTAGGTCCCTTGTTACGTCAATTGTTTCTAGCCAGCCAGCAGATTTCGGTCGGATTTTGGTTATAGGTCTTCTGATCTCTTTCCCTCCTTTGATCGTATCGTAGCCACTCTCACAAATCCGTCGTTTCCTGAGTGACTCTGCGTCACTCTTCCCAAGGGCCAAGAGTTGGGATTGATGTTTTCCTGTTTGACCAGTACAATATCTCCTATTTTGATGTTTTCTTCTTTATCCGTCCATTTGCTACTGTGTTGAAATCTGGAGAGGTATTCCGATGTCCATTTCTTCCATAATATGTTTTTCTGGAGTTTACTTGGTAGCGCGCCTCTGGATAGTAAATCAGCTGGATTCTCCTCCGATTTCACGTAGTTCGATTGAACTTCACCTAGTAAGCGATGAACTCTGCTGACTCGGTTGACTATGAAGACGTTTTGCTTACTCGGAGTTTTCTGTAACCAGGCAAACACAACTTTTGAGTCCGACCATGTGTAAATATTTATGTCGGCGATTTTTAGGGCTGTAATCGTTTGTTTAATTAGTTTCCCCAATAATGTCGCAGCACAAAGTTCCAATTGCGGAATGGTTAATCTGTTTTTCACGGGTGCAACCTTTGTTTTGGCTACCAGTAATGTTGTCTGGGCATTTTCCTTCACGATTGTTTTGGTGTATATTGCTGCTCCATAGCCTCTTTGCGATGCATCACAGAATCCGTGTAGTTCAATGGGATGCTCTTGGTTATACTGAAACCATCGTGGTAGTTGCAGGTTTTCTATTATTGGCAGTTCTTTGAATTTGTCCCACGCAGTTTTTATTTCTGTAGGAATAGCTTGATCCCATTTTTGTCGGTTTTCCATATATCTTGCCTTGATCACAATTGGAGCCATGAGCCCTAATTGATCGAATATTGAAGCAATTTTAGATAGCACTTGTCTTTTTGTGTTTTTTTGTGTTATATCTCTGTTCTCTTCAAACTTCTTTTCTATCTGCAAAAGTCGAGCGATGGCGGTTTTTTTTTGATTGGCCTAGTAATTGTTCCTTTTCCTTGAATGGCAGTCGTACAGTATATGTGCCATCCTGATTCCTTGTATAGGATTTCTTGAATAATTCTTCGCAGGGACTTTCTTGGATATTGTTGTTTGTGAAAGTATCCGCTTCTTTTATTTCCCAGAATTTTGTTATCTGTATTTCCGGTGCAGTGATGGCAATCATACTGGTTATTTGGAGTTGCGGGCCAGTTGATGTACTACCGGAGAGAATCCATCCTAATTCGGTGTTTTGTGCAAGTAGACCATTTTTAGATTTTTTAACACGATCCTGTACGATTTCCGTCGATTCCTAGGAGAATGTCGATTTTTCCGGGTCTGTAGTAAGTGGGGTCTGCAAGGATTACGTTGTTCCAATTTTCATCAGCAGTTATCGGTTGTTGAGGCATGGAGCTGGTCAATTTTGGTAGAATGTATAGTTCGGCTTGTAATTTGAAGTCGCTTAAAAATCTTGGTCTCATCACGGTGTGAATTTTCCAATTTGAAGTACCTGCGTCGCAAGATCCTAACCCTGTTATGTTTGCATGGTGTCTTTGCTTGGGCATTCCTAAGGTATTTGCGGCTCCGTCAGTTATGAATAATACTTGGGAGCCTGGATCAATAAGGACTCGCATAAGTTCATAGTACCCTTTGTTGTTTTTAACATTAATGAATGCCGTGGCCAGGATGGGATTGGTTGGTCCATCATTGTTATTTGGAGCTTTTCCTAGATGGGACCCGAATCCATTTTCATGCTCTCTTGTGTGCTGACTTTTGGAAGTATCTTGTTTCTGTCCTTGCTGTCCGAATTTTGTTTTAAAGTTCAGGTAATTTTCCCAATGCAATGATGAGTGATGAAAGTTGTTACATTTGAAGCAGAGATTCTTGCTTGGGCATTTCGTATTGGTCGGATGCTTCAAACAATTCTTGCAGAGGTGTTGTTTTCGTACAAAATCGTTTCGTTCTTTCACCGACATATCCTTGAATTTTTGGCAACGATAAATTTCATGGTTGCTGTCACATAAACTGCATGATTGTAAGTCAGTATGGTAGTTTTGAAACTTATGCCTTTGTCCTGTTGATGTATGATCCGGTTTTTGATTGTGCCTCAGAGTGCTTCGAGGGACTGGAATCGATTTTCTAGAAACTCCAAAAGGTCTGACAGTTCTTGAATATCCTTATGCGTTGTGGTAGATTGTTCATAGAGTTTTCTTGAATCGCTGTCTAATTTCTTTAGCAGCATATGCGCTATTATCAATTGTTTCTAGCCAGCCAGCAGATTTCGGTCGGTCAGCGACTCGCTCGGCGTGATCCACTTTTGATTGTTTAATAAATTGAATGGAATTTGCCATGTTATCGAGTATGAATATTTTTTAGATTATGTTTGAATTTCGAACAATTTCTCAATTTCACTCAAAGAGTTATTATTTTGAACCAAAGCGTCAAAAATATCAATAAATGTTACAAACTGCGTGTAATCCCCTCTAAACTTTTTAATTTATATTTGCGGAAGACGAACATTTGGTGTACAAGCTGTAGCACAAGACCCAAGACTTTGTTTTCGAATTAAACTTGCTTGTGCCGACATATTCAAAGAATCGCCATTTGGATCAAATAATTCTGAATACATTGTTTTAACGGAAAAAAACGTATCCTGAAATTCTTTTCTAATTGTTTCTTCACTTATAAGTTCGGAATCATTATCGCCCTGCAAAAGAATACCAGTGACAGTTTGATGCTGCTTATGAAATTCTTCACGAACATCATCGATTTCATTAAAACGAATTTTAAAGGAAGTTCTTTGGGAGGAATCTGAGACGGCTCGGTTGGCTAAATCCAAAAGTGAAGATAATTCACAAACGCATGAACTTCTATTTAATCTTGCTTTCCTCAATTTGATATCTGTCATATTGCGATTTCAACTGATTTAAAAATCAATCAATTTATTTTAAAGAAATAAATATTCAATCCAAATGAATTACAATGAAAACTCAACAAACATGTATCGAATGCGATAAGCGAGATAAGCGAACGCCGGGCGTTGCCGGTCCAGATGCGTGAATGTAGCAAAAAATCTTCGAATAAATAAACAGACCAAATTTGAAATAGGTAAAATGAAATTTAATTTTTCAATCAAAGCGAAGTTCAATATCAATATACGGCCGAAGTGACCAATGTTATGTCCGATAGCTCAGTAATTTTGAGGGATAAGTAGACTGTATTTATTTTTGCGTTCGAAGCTGGTGCGAACGCGAAACATATAATATGAAACAACAAAATTCATATAAAGAAATGCGGTCAACAATGATGACTTACCACAGCGGTGAACCACGATGATTTCAGGGCTCTGCTCCAATTATCAGCTCTTCACAGGGACCCCTTGCTGCGAGATTTCTAGACCAACTTTTGTTCAAATGCGGTGTTGAAAACACAATCAAAGTGCGATGCGAAATTTCCAAATATGCCGGTGAAACCAAGCGTGTAATATATCCAAAAAAACAAATCAAAATTAGCGTGATTTTATAAACAATTTCGATAACAAACGTGATAGTGAGCGTTCTTCTATTCCAATTCGCGTTCTAGAGGCGTATGCGTATCCATAACATGTGCGAAGTCACCAGTGTTGACTTATAAAATAAGCGCGAAATTCAAATATTTAGCGATCGCCTCAGCTTCAAATTCATGCTATAACAAAAGGACCGAACACACTTTTTGAAGAAGAATTACCTTTACTTTTGGAAGATGTGCCTTTAAAGCTAAGGCTAAGCCTATTTCATATATGACGGAGCTCCAACCCTATTTGGTCGTAACGTGTGAAGATACTTGTACGCTACATATAAAAATCGCTGGATAGGTCGAGGTGGTCCTCAGATCCTCCTGATCTCAATCGATTGGATTATTTTAATAATAAAATTTATGAGGATATCTCAAATCTTTGGTGTACACAAAGCCAATTATCGATATCATTGATTTGAGAAATCGAATTGTGGCATTTTGTATTCATATCAGAAAAACGTCGGGGACATTCGACAGAAGACGGCGGTCGATGAGATAAAGAATTGACCAATGCATTTCATCTAAACGTACCACTTCCAACATCTGCTTTGACTTCAAATTTTATATTTATTTCAAGACTCATATTTAACAAGCATTATTTTTCAATTTTTTTTAGTTATAATGTAATGAATCTTAAAGCTTACTTTTTATCTTCATGTTGCAAAATTTTATGCAAAATCTTTTTTTAAATTATTAAAAATATTTTATTTGACAATCCATTTTCAATATTTTTTCTTTTATATTAAATTTGATACGAAATAAGTTTTATTCTATTATCAGCTCGGTGAAGGTTGATTTAGGTTTGGATCTTCTACTGATACTCCAACTCGCACTGCAGAATAAATGAGAATTAGTAGGTATTTGTCAAAATGGTCGTCAACTCAAATTCTGTTCTAACTTCTCTGGCGATATAGTGATTGAAAGCAGTAAAATTTTCAGCCCAAATAATTTCAAAAGGTATAGGTATGAATATCAACGACAAAAAGAATATAAAAAAATTATATCTTTAATTAGGTATTATCATCTGCTTTTCGGAAAGAGAAAAAAATACATGTTCAATACATTTGGAATTTAAAATTGAATTTTTGATAAATGATCAGAAAGAACCATACGAAATAAGAATCAAAATGAGGATAAAAAGGGAGCATGTACTCTCTGGTAACTGAAGAACTGAAAAAATTTTGAAAAATAAGATCCCAATTTAACTGATTGTGAGCAAGGATTAAATTAAGAAATCCGTAAAATGAAATTGCTGAACAAGGAGAAAGAAAAGATAAATCCAATTGAATTTGATTAATAAAAATAAAATCGTTCACCAGAAATCACACACTCACTTTTTGTCACCTATTCAAAGCGTCTTTTCTCAAATCTAATTGACCTTCACGGTCGATTCATAATGAAAATTTAAATACATATTCCCTCTTCGCGACAATCCGGTTTCATTCTTCCGTGGAGGACAGAAGCATTGGCGGCACCGCGATCAGGACTCCGGGTTGTAACGAAAAATCGTAGCTGAAGGTGATTTCGAAAAAATTTAGAGGAAGTACGCCCATTAATTTTCACTAAGGAATTTTTCAGAGTTCGCATTTATCTACAGACTAAATATTATCGAGCTAGAATAAAATAATTTTCTCTTCATTATTCGAATTGTAGCGTCTTTGTTTTCGATTAATGTTTACTAAAAGTGAAGCATTTTTGTTAGTGTAAACCAGCTGAGAATTACGCATCTTTCAATGATCCTCAGGATGACGAAAAGGAAATTTTTGTTTATTTCGTATAGATAAAATATATGCGGATAGTTATACTATATTAGGAAAAAGTAACAAAATAATTTTGGAACGAATAAGTTATTGAATCTGTGAAAAACACATTCATTTATTATTTCTTGATTATTGATATTAATCTTCTCGTTCTTGTATTCATTTCAGAAATCTCTTTGGCTCCAACGTCCTTCAATATGCTAAAGTTACCACCTGGGATCAGCACCGATGTAATGACTCAATTCCGAACGAAGTGAAACCCCTTGGTGATACACAGTTATGTGCGAATGGTCATAACTCAGAGGATGCTTGCAAAGGCGATAGCGGTGGACCCTTGATGAATATTACTCTGGACAAAAAGTTAGAAGTTAGGCACATTCAATTTGGGATTGTTTCATTCGGTACAGCTACATGTGGAGATAAAAACCTGCCAACGATATATACAAGAGTGGATCTGTACCTCAAATGGATATTGGAGATTGTTACTTGAATCTGCAATAAAATACTATGATCTGAAATCAGTTTTTAATGTTTTGTCTCAAGCGGCAAAGATGCAGAGAACAGAATGAAGAGAGAAAATACTGGGTTGATTTGTCATCGAGCTCAAGCATAGAATGAATCGATTTTTGCCAATAGGTACCATTGAGTTTTTAATGACTGATCTTATTAGAAACCTATTGATACTATTGATACCAAAATTTCAAACATTACAGGCATTTGGGTGAATTTTAGAGCTCCTATTCATGAGAATAAAAACAACAAAATTTTTTTAGACGAACTCGTTTCGCACCTGCATAACCCGAAATACCCAGGCTTCGAGAATAATTTAGCTCTTAGTCCAGGGAATAGGGAATTCTAACGGGAAACTTTAGTCGAACTAGCAATTATGGTCGGACTTTATGTTTTTTGGTCGCGGAATCCGAATTTCGACTTGCCTGACTGATCCGCCCCTTCCCTCGGCCGCCATATTGAAAAAACGATTAAAATTGACGGTTTTCCTCCATTTTTCGCTCACAATTTTTTTTTCGGTTCATAATATCGAAAATCTCGCAGTTCCGTCGAAAGACGATTAAATTTGCAAGAGATAGATATGTACACTTAACGAGAAAATCGTGGAAATGCAAAGCGCGACGAAGGCTGAAGGCAACGGAAAATATAATTGACCTTGCGCCATAAGATAACACCCTGCATACCTGCAATCCTTTACGTGCAAGTCATAATGAACAGACGGTTATTTCAATATATTATTTCATTAATTCCATCACTTGAATGACTGGTTAAGGATTTAGACAAAATCAAAAATATTTTCAAAATGTGAACATCTTTGATAAGTAAGTGAGTTAGTCCAATCGTGGGCGTTTGGCAGCTCGGCGCAACGTAGTTGTAACGTTTGGTGACGGACTGTTGGATTTGCCTGGTTCTCCTCGATCACTGCTGGCGTTGATCTCTGAAACGCTATCCAGAATATGAAACTACAATAAAGATGAAAAAGAAGAAAAGAAAAAATAAGGAAACAAAATTGAATGAAGATTAACATTTTCGAATCACAAATCCCAAATAGAAAAATTTAGAGAGCACTGACGTGAGGTCAGATTGCTTTGGCGCTCTTGTTGAGCTACTTGCAGTAAATATTCAAACCATAACAAATCTATAAGCACTCTGATCAGGTGAACAATAGTCTTTTTTCGTACTATGGGACAATGTGATACAAATATGAACGCCTAATGAATGAACAAACCTATATCTCAAATTAAAAATAACTACTCATAATTTCCACAAGTTTTCTTCGAAGCTGAATTCCTTTCTGAAAACTTACGTCAGTGCTTTTCTAAATTTTGACAACGTATTTTGTTTCAGCCATCGAGATTGAATTCTATCTCTATGATTTCCCGTTATGAAAAATTTTGATTAATATTACGCCAACTGACACTGATTAATGAGCCCGGCATTTGTCAATCGAATATCGATCTGTGATGGCCATAGTTCAGAGAAAATATCCGAGACTTCATGTCATTCCTCTTTTCTCTTGAGTAAATGAAAAAAAATGATCATATCTTTAGATGGAAAAGAGCTACGACAATGAAATTTGAGGATAAGTAAGATATCGATCACCTCAATATATTCAAGAATTTTTATTGAAATCCGAAAAATGTCTTATGAGATATGGAGTATTAAAAATTTTTTTGGGAATTTTTAAAAATTTTCTAGCGTGACGATTTCTGCGAAATTTTGCGAGCCGTTTTGTTTCAGCCTCCCTCAACAATATTTCAAGTATCAACTTGATCGGATGGTTATTCTAGTAGTTATTGAGGAAACAAAATTTCAGATGCTCATAACTACTGAACCATCCGACGGATTTGGCCCAATAACGAACTTGACCGAGATATTTGGACAATTAACCTATTCTGAAAATATGAAAACTCTAGCTCATCTCTTTTGTATGCTAGAGAGGATACGGCCGGCCGGACAGACTCAACTTTCGCCACGAATTCTTCATCAGGGAGTCGAACCCAATCGATTGAGACCATTTTCGGCTCGATATTCCAAAATTACAGACATTCGGGCAAAATGATAGGCACTCTGTTCGGGTGAACAAGAGCGCCAAAAAGCATTCTGGTTTACCATATCAGCAGTCTGGCCTTCATACATGATATGTTTTTCTGACAATCCTTACCGAAATTTTTGGTAATGAATATCAGAAGTGCATGTCAGTAACGAACACATGATTGTTTAATAAAGCTTGCCTTGATATTTTATCCATGCAAGAAGTTTTTGATGACAAGAGAGCAGTGTAAAAGAAATTACGAACCTTTAGGTTCATTGTCTATTTCTGAATGTAGGCATTCAGGAAAGTCTTGAACTTCAGTCATGACAGCTTCAAAATCTTCTTCTGTACTTAGCTCGTCGAAAAAAAGTCATAAGCTTCGATATCATCCTCGTCCTCAGAGTCCGCTGAAGTAATATCAAGCATATTTTCGCATGAATCACTGCAGTTGATGCACAATGCTGAGCATTTAAGCCCACTTACCTATTCTACAACCGCACGCGCCTCGACAACTCGTTTTGCACTTGCAGGAAATCGATTTCAGGAAATTTTCCAGAACGGACGATAGTAATGTGGTAATTGGTATTAAACCATCCTTTGTTCGTTTCCATCCCTAGTTTTCTGTTGTTACCGAGTCACCTTTGAACTTGATGGTAGTGTTGGGTACCTCTTACAAGAGGCGGCTCATTTGTTCCGTACATGACGAGGAAATGTAAGAGCGGCTCATTTTTATACAATGTACCACCTCACTTCGAATGTCCCACTTAGCCTCGATAGAACCAGGAAGCAATGGAGCCATGCGACAAATACAAAGAGGGAGAGGGTATAAGTCCTGGTACTGGTCACCGGTAGAAAAATGACAGAGGTAAATGAGGGCTGAGGGGATGTACTGATTCATAGTAGACAGTACACAGACGCCGTAAATTATGGAATCATGAAAGGTTTTATGGTGCGGTGGAGTCATTGTTACTTTGGCACCTCTTACTAAATATGATGGGATTTTATAGGAGTTTTTGAACTCAACAGTAAAACAGTTTTATTTTTGATGATTGTATGAAAATATTGAGATGGAATGAAACTCTAAGCTCTCGATTACTACCTGCTATTTTTGTACCAGTATCTCATGAAATTATAGTGTTAATTTTTCCGATTTGAAAATATTAATTATTATAAGGAATTCTGTTCGTCCTAGATAAACAAGAATTAGAAGACAAATGAAAGTTGATTCGACGAAAAATTGAACGAGTTGTTATTATTACCAAAGAGCGAACTATTCAGTTTCTTATCAACCAAATGAACATAAATGATAAAATACAAAGATGGAATTTTTTCGGAATAGTAATACTCAATAAATGACCCTTATAAATGTTAAAATTGCGAATTGCGATGAGCTATTAATAAGCAATAAATCTTTTCGGCATAATGAAGTCTCACAGAAAAGAATTCAGCCCGAAATTACTAGTAATTGAAGTAATTGAAGAAATCTCATTCAACAATACAGGGTACAGGGTGTCTCAAGTTCGAGTGCCTATTAGACACAGCGACATTTTCACTTGTGCTTACAAATGATAGTTTGATTAAGCCTTTTGCAACAATGCTTTAATGTCAACATGCTTTGACCTTTTACTATTTTCAAAGCTTTCAATTTGTTTAAGAGCACTTTGATTGTCTATCAATAAAATTGTCTTTGAAATGTTCAATTCAAAATCTGCACAAATACCCTTTAAGTAAAGTAACTCAGAAGCAGCCACCGCACTGGCTAGATATTCAGACTCACAACTCGACTGAGCTACTACATTTTGTTTCTTCGATGTCCACGTCACTAAATTTTTATTTAAAAATATTGCACAACCACTTACACTTTTTCTGTCTAGTTGATCGCTTCCCCAGTCTGCATCAGTGTAGGCTGTTATCTCAAAGTTTTCATCGCTTGTTTCATAAGTCAAATTCAAGTTGATAGTACCTTTTAGATATCGTACAATTCTTCTTCCAGCGTTCCATACTTGCTGTGTCGGTTTTCCAAAAATCTACTTAAAAATATTACAGAATATATCAAGTCTATATCAAGTCTGCTGATAGTAGCAATATAAAGTAAGGATCAATGATTTTCCTATATGGTACCTTAATAACTTCTTGATCTTCAACTTGGAAGTTTGGTTCCATAGGTGTTTGAGCTTCTTCACATTCATGTAGATTAAACTTCTCTATGATTTTATTTATCAACTTCTTCTGGCTGATAAGCCATTTGTGATCTCGTTCGATAATTTCCATTCCTAAAAAATTTTGAAGTTTTCCCAGATTTTTAGCATTAAATTCTAGTTCTAATTTATGTTGAATAAAGTCACTATTTCTGCCGGTTACAATTATATCATCAACCCATATTAAGAGCCACACACTGTCTCCAGTATATAAGCAGAAATCGTTTTTAGATCTCTTCAATTTTTATTTTTCTGCAAATTGCTGAAACCTCTCGTTTCAACGTCTTTTTTTTCCTTTTGTATTGACACCTTCAGGAATTTTAATAAAGATATCGATGTTCAATTTTCCATTGAGAAATGCTGTAGGAATATCGAATTGTTTTATATCCCAGTTCTTTTCTAAAGCATGAGAAATAAAGGATCTTATTGTTTGATATCTTGCTACAGGTGCATATGCATTATAATGATATTCTTCTTGATATCCCTTAGCTACTAATCTAGCTTTCTTAACTCCACATTGCTTGGTTCTAAATACCCAACGTGTATCTATGGCAGTTTTTCCTTCTGGTAAGATAGCTGGTTCCCATGTTCCATAATTTTCATGTGCCATAAGTTCTTTGCTTATTGCATCTCGCCATCCATTTCCAATTTTCATTGCCTCTTCATAGTCTTTTGGATTTTCGACTTCTGTCAAAAGACAATAAACATGGTATAATTCGTAATCGTTAAATCTTGACGGTATTTTTGTTTATCTTTGTGATGTTGTTTCTGTGTCACATAGCTTGTCTTCTTGCGGTTCTCCAATCACATGGTTTTCTTCATTCATTACATGGTTATCAGATTTTTGATATGACGTGTCATTCTCATCAAACTTGACATCTCTGAAAATAATGATTTTATTCGTTTGTGGATTCCACAATCTGTATCCATTTGCGCTATATCCCACCATTCTCATTGGTGTTGCCCTGCTTTCGAGTTTGTCTCCTGAATTTGGTATTTTCACAACCCAAACTTTACTCCCAAATACTCTTAGCTTGCTCAAGTCGGTCTTGGAGTAGAAAATACTGACTGGTATCTTTCCTTGCAAAGCAGCTGTTCAACTGGTATGCGGCACATTGAACAGCTTCACCTCATAAACTTCCAGGTAGATTTGATTCTGTAAACATAGCTCTTACCTTGTCTAATAATGTCCGATTGGCTCTCTCACTAACTCCGTTCTGTTGTGGTGTGTAGGCCAGTGTATACTCGGTTTTAATTCCTTTTTGTTTACAAAAATTTTTTAGTTCGGTACTTGTATATTCACCTCCTTGATCCATTCTTATTCTCGAACACACAAATCCTTTGGCTTTCATTTCTCTGATGTACTGCATTAGATTGAAAGGTGCTTCGCTTTTGTTCCTCAACAGGTATACTGTAACAAAATGTGAATGATCATCAATTATAGTTTGATAATACCTTTCGTCATTCAATGTAGGGGTTCGTACTGGCAGGGCCGGATTAAGCTCAGGGCAAAAAGGGCAATTGCCCAGGGCGAATTCAGAATTGGGGGTTCGAATTCATCAAGTTACTAACTACATACGGAAACCACTGAAATCGAGAAAAGCGATTCCAAACAATATAAACATAGGTTTCGTTCCTTCAAGCGATATCAGTCGTCATTTACTGGCGCCTGCCCTTCGCATTTCGTATCCCATCCAAACGAACCGTCGGTCGCCCCCCCACCCTCTCTTCGATGTCCGAGCTTCCACGCATTCTCGGGTGACTAGTCATTACATGGTGAATACAAAGCGCACGCGTCGAAAACGAATTATTGTGTGTTGTGTGGAACTAAACGCTCATATAGTTTTGTGAATGCCGGTCATATAAATTAATTTTTTTGTTTCATTTCGTTGGAGGGCGTTTATTGTGTAATTGTTTCCAAATATAGATAGGTACCATTTTGAGAATATATCTGTGTATGCCATCAACGAATGCGTCCGGTGAAAGATCATTCTCAACCCTTAAGAGAATAAAAAGTTTTTTAAGAAACTCAATTGGAAATGAAAAATTGAGTGACATTTCACCATTAAATATCGAAATGGAATTGTTGAATTCTCTTGATGAGACACGTATCATTGAAAAATTCCTTACGCTCAAGGCGAGAAAGAGAGCTTTTCAACGTGTCCCACATGTTAAATTTGTTATGTTCCTTTTCATTGTGATGATTAATAATGTTTATTTTTATTTTTCGTGACTGACCTGTTCATAATGTATTTAACTTTTTATGAATATTTGTTGCGTTCGTGGATT
Organism: Micraspis discolor; assembly: GCA_030674115.1. Lineage (NCBI taxonomy): Eukaryota > Metazoa > Arthropoda > Insecta > Coleoptera > Coccinellidae > Micraspis > Micraspis discolor. The sequence goes on along the minus strand of JARTUT010001798.1, from coordinate 46,181 downwards.
TTTTTGTCCCTTATTCTTTTGTTGTTCTACTAAATATATAATTAGATATTATCCTCCCTGTATTCTAATTATTGCAACAGTGTATCAATCCATAAGGAAATGCATATTACCTTGTTGTATTTTGTTAAATCAGCATATTGCTTATCGTCTTAATTGTTATCGCGCTGTTTGCGACGCCTCTCAACAATGCTCATTGTTTCACAATGTTCTCATTGTTCTTAATCATTATAAATAGGAGAGACGTCTAATGATGTACGAAAAATATAGATTTGATCTTCACGTAATACATTGCTTGTATCGTTGTTTCCAAATAAAGTAGAAGTTTTTTTAAAAACACAAGTTTCTCCCAAAATAACATTATTGGCGACGAGGTCTGGGATTCTGCTAGTTTCAAGAAAACCTGCGTGTGTTCCTGACAGTGTAAAGATACCGAGGTCCACCCAGAGAGTCTAAAACTGTTGGTTTCAACCATTTAGCACAAGAGAATTCACGAGGAGAAGCAGGAAGTCCGATTGTCGAGTAGCGCCTTCAACGACTCCAAGATCTACATTGGAAATTTGCGTAAGTGAGAGATTCCTTTCTATTTTTCCCCAGTTTCCAATAATTCTGGCCCAAAAATTATCAATCTTTTTCTAGTTTTGAGCGTAAAACTTGTATGAGTTTTTCTTGGTTTCTTGTAAAAAACCGATTGTTAATTTTAACATTTTCAATTCAATAATTTGAATTATCACAAAGTTTTTCCTAGGTTTCTTATAAGAAAAAACCGAAACGTGAAATTCAAAAATAGTTATTCTCAGAAGTATTGATAAAAAATATTCACAATTACTTCAGTTAAACATTTTCATTTTATAAAGAACGAAAACATAAGAATCTTAAAATGGCAAACGAGAGAGTAGATTTGAGTATTGCAAAAAAATTTGGATTTCTATTACCTAAGTTTTCTGGTGAAGAAAATGAACTTCATTCTTTTATTAAAAATGTGCAAAGTTATTTTGATATGTTCAGACTAGAACATGATGTTGTAAAACGATATTGCTTTGCCGTAGTTAAATCAAAATTAACAGATAGAGCACTTGCTGAAGTCTCTACCTCCGATATTCCAGATGAATGGGATATTTTAAAAGCATTCCTAATGAACAAATTTGGAGATAAAATAAATCTGGATGTATTAATCCATAATTTACAATTTATGACAAAGAAAACAAATGAGGATTTATTAGCTTTCATTGAACGGATCATTTCGATGAAAATTCGTATCAATTATAGGATTGACGCAGATTACATGCAAAATGCAGAGAAACAATTGTATAAATCAAATATTTTGAAAATTTGTAAAACGGTATTGATTTCGAATTCGCCCGTAGAATTGAGGACATACTTAATAATAAATAACAATTTAACTTTCGACGAAACAGTTAACGCTGTTAAAGATTATCTCAGTAATATGACTCAATATGAGTTATTAGATAGGAGTCGACGGAACAAAAATATACCGACACAGCAAAAGTATAATACCTCTCATTTTAATCAGTTCAATAAACCTATTAATACGACGAGACAATTTTATTCGAATTCTTACAATCGTTTTGAATCACAGAACGCAAATCAGCCCACAAAGCAAATATACAGTGCGAATAATTCACACAATGTGTTTAAACCGGATCCAAATTATAGGAATACAACCCCACCGGAGAAAATGTCGATACAAACTAGAAATTATCCACAAAAAAGAACTCAATACTCTACCCAATATCAGAATAATAATCAAAAAAAATATTTTAATCCTCAACGTAATTTCGTTTCGGAAGAATTAACAAATATTCAAAGGGATGATCCTCAATCATCTACCTCTAAAGGTTTTCAACATGATAAAGGTTTTTACCGAAATAAGGATGTTTACCAAAATAAAGGTTTTTATCAAAATAAACGCTTCGATCAAAGTAAGCAAAATTTTCAAGACGTCGTAGAACGAGACGAATTGACTTGAATAATTCTTTTGATAATATTAATCATTTACCGTATGTAGAATTTCAGAACCCTAAGTGTAAACTGTTAATAGATAGTGGGTGTTCAGTTTGTCTTATTGACCCGAAATTTGCATACAATAATTTTAAACAAAATATTTTTAATGAAAATACTACCCTTACGGCATGCTTTAAATCTCAAACTTCAAATGAAAAAGTACTTATACCTCTTTTTCTGAATTAAATATCGAAGATTATCATCCTTTTATTTTATATAAATTTCATAAGAATTATGATGGTTTAATAGGTACTGATTTCCTCAATAAATACAATTTGAAAATTGATTTTAAAAATGGAGTTTTAGAAAATGAATACTGTAGAATTCCATTCAAAAACCAAGTGTGTCAAAAACCAACTGAGATTCCAGTTGATCTTTCTCATTTAAAACCTAAGATAGCTTCTCAATTACTAAAAATTTTACGAACAAATGAAGATGCATTGCAACTACTGAATTTTTCCAAACAAATCAAACATAAAATTCGTACAGTGGATAAAATTCCTGTTCATTCTAAAAATTATAAATATCCTAAATGCCAACGTGAAGAAAAACGAAGTCGAATAAATACGGATGCTCTAAGCAGAATAAGGCTAGAGGAAAATAATGAAATTAATTACGAAAAATTTTTAAAAATCGATCAATTATCAAAACCTTCTAATATTAAGGAGAAAAAAGGAAATATTTTTACTTGCCCGAACAAATATGCTTTAGCTCATTGTGTATCAAAAGATTTAGAAATGAGTAAAGGTATTGCATTACGATTCAAAAGTAAATTTGGAAATGTAAACGAATTAAAATCTCAAAATAAAACTGTTGGTGAAGTAGCATCAATAAGAATTGAAAATCGAAATATTTACTATTTAATAACTAAAGAATTTTATTATGATAAACCAACCTATGAAATGGTATTCGAAACTCTTATTAATCTGAAAAAATTATGTGAATTTAACGATGATAAATATTTAGCTATTCCCAGGATAGCATGCGGATTAGATAAATTGGAATGGACAATTATTTTTAATATGATAAAATACATTTTTAAAGAATCAGATATCAATGTCGATATTTATTACATACAAAATCATAATTTTAATGAAGATTTAAATTACATAGAAAAAGTTGAAATAAATCCAATTGAAGAAGATTCACTCTCCATAAGTAATCATATCTCAGATGACGAATTGGAAGAATGTATCGATCTATTAGTAGAACCTGATAATGAACTACCAAATTTAAATGATAAAGATCTAAGTGAACTAAGAAATAAAAATATTATTATTCACAGTGACATAACTGTCCATAGTAGCGCGGAAAATCCAATTTTAGAAATTCCTTACACAAAGAAAAGGAAAAAATAGGTAAATTATAATTGTTTATTATTGTTTTCAGGTTGAAAATGAATATTCTAGCCAACGTAATTATAATATTGCAGACAATAATTGTGTCTTCCTTAGATATAATACCATTAGAAAGCAATGTGTTACCAATTTTATTAGGTAAAGCTTATATAACAAAAAGAAACATACAGCTTATTTATCATATTGATTCAGAAAAAATTGAGAAACTAATACTTAAATATCAAAAAAAATCAATGAACTAAAAGACCAAAAATTAGGTTTTTCTAAAACGGCTCATTACCGATATCTTCAAGAATCAAATTTAATAAATATCAAGAGTCTGGAAGAACTATTAAATGAAAAAGTTAGAATTAAAAGAGGCTTGATAAACGTTGGTGGAAAAATATGGAAAATACTTTTCGGACAGCTTGATTCTGATGACGAAGAATTATATAAAAATTACTTTAATAGTATCGAGAAAAATGAAAAAAGTTCTCATGAGAAATCAAAAACAAATAGCTACAGTTGTTAATGATTTAAAGAAAAATATGATGATGAAAAATTCAAAAATTATCTGAAAGTTATAAATTGTTACGAATTGTCCCAGCACTCAGAGAAGTTGAGCAAATGCACCTTATGATGTTCGAAATAAAAGATATAAAAAATTTTTTGGACGAAATTCAAATTGCAGTTAGTTTTGCAAGATTACATGTTCTTCATGAATCTATTCTACCGTATGCCAAGTTTGTAGAATTGGTCAAAAACGTCACTATTATACCTGTGAATCATTTGAAAGATTATTATCAGATATGCCACACAAAAGTGATATTCAAAAATAAAGTTTTACTTTTTCTAATATCAATTCCAACAATTTATGAAGAAAATTTCAATTTGTACAAATTTTACTACTTGATCCAGAATAATTTAACCCTACCCTATTCCGAACCCTATATGCTCTCACAAAAGGAAGAATTAAAATGGTCAACGAGTCAGTGCCATTCTATTGAAGGAGACTTCCTATGCGATCAAGATTCTCTGAATAAACCGCCAAAGTGCTTGAAAAATGTTTTGAAGAAACAAATGGAAAACTGTCCAAAATTAACTGTAGTCCCCACATCGAATCTAAAACTTTTAGAAGATGGAAATATTCTTTCAACAAACAACTTGGAAATTCAAGAAAAGTGTCCTCAACAAACGAAATACCATTTCGTTCCTCAAACAGCAATTCTTCGGTCAAAATGTGTTATTAGTAATAACCAGAAAGAAATTTATCCAGTCACTACGATAGATGAAGAAAAATACATTATCTTACCAAAAATGGATATCCTCAAGAAGGAAGACTCAGAACAAGAAAATTTCAAGAAAGAAGACTTCAACGAAGTCAACGTTCCAGACATCCATTTAGAAGAAATCGAAAATTGGAAGATGAAGCCTAGTGAATTTAGTTTATTTTTAATTTTGATAATTCTCATAATTGTTGTATACTTTATTGTGAAATATTTAAAAAAGAAAAAAGATTTATGTAAAACTACACCCAAACAGGGTGATACTTTTATCCAAAGGGGGGAGGAATTAGATATTATCCACCCTGTATTCTAATTATTGCAACAGTGTATCAATCCATAAGGAAATGCATATTACCTTGTTGTATTTTGTTAAATCAGCATATTGCTTATCGTCTTAATTGTTATCGCGCTGTTTGCGACGCCTCTCAACAATGCTCATTGTTTCACAATGTTCTCATTGTTCTTAATCATTATAAATAGGAGAGACGTCTAATGATGTACGAAAAATATAGATTTGATCTTCACGTAATACATTGCTTGTATCGTTGTTTCCAAATAAAGTAGAAGTTTTTTTAAAACACAAGTTTCTCCCAAAATAACATTATTATATATATTTTTATATATAAGTTATTTTTCACTCCTTTTTTCCAACTGCCTGTAGGATATATACGTATTTATTCATAATTTTTGTTGGCTGTTACTTTTCGATGAAAAAAAATTCCTTTTTTATTAAATGATAATTTTTGTAATGTGGGGGCGAAAAAATATATTGTGCCCCAGGCGCCAAGTGGTCTTAATCCGGCCCTGCGTATTGGCCCTCCAATATCTGAATGCAAAAGTTCCCAACAGATTTGGATCTCGGTAGCTGTTTACTCTCAAAAGGTTCTCTTGTTCCTTCAGCTTCTCTACATGGACTGCATGTGTTGTTTTTGGAGTTGGTAAATTCATCTTCTTCATATAATATTCCGAAATATGTCCCAACCTTCTATGCCATTGGTCTCCTGTTGCTACTAGGTTACATACTTCTTCTTGTAGTTCGAATGATGCTAAGTATACTTTGCCCATAGACTTGCAATGTATTATTGTACCATCTATGCTTCTGTTTTCAAATTAGAACCCTATTTTTTATAATTTTGTTGGATTTTGCGGTCAAAAATAATGATAGTTTTCTCACATGATTATGCTCCTAAATTCAATAATTTAGTTATTTGAGATTTTCTGGATTTATGGTGTACGTAGAGTCAAATTCTTGGAATCTGATTCATAAGGATATTCTGTGAGCATAGAAGATAAATCATCCCATTTATAATTCACAAGTGTCAGACAGGTCTTATTGTTAGTCGTTATGAAATACGAAATAAGAAAAACTGCAAAATAGAGTACGATGAATATAACTGCTTTGGCTACAATTACGTAAGCCTTCTTTGTTATAGTTGCCATCCGAAGCCCAAGATTTGTAGTCTGAAATTGATGAAACTACATGGCTAGGGAATATATTTCATGTTCTAGGTAACAAGCAGTGTAATACAACTTGAACAAAGCATTACATGCACCAAGAAAGCAAGGTTATCCCAATGAACAAAGCATTATATTCACAAAGAAAGTAGGGTTATATAAAACAACAAAGTATTCCATTCACAAAGAAAACAGGATCAATGGCAAGAGCCCAAATATCACCTGATAAATATTTCATAATAACAGCATTAATTTACTGACATAACAGAAAAATACTAAATTCACTGAACCAATCAAGTTCCCAATGCTATTCCTTAACAAAGATTAATAAAATGGACAAACAACTAATAACATTTGAAAAAGTCTGAATTATACTTGCAAAATAGATTCTACAGTCACTCAACGTAAGATGGCTCCGTTTTCGAACTCACACAAAGGCACTAACACTCTTTTGGGTCTCACTTCTTCTCTCACAACTCAACTGATAATCCTCATAATTCATCTTGCATTTTTCCTCTACACCCACGCATTTGCGCAGCTCGACCTTGACACCATACAGTGAGCGTCGCGCTCTTCTTCTTCTTTATCCGATTCTAGCCATGAAATTCATTTCCACGGTTTGGTAAGTACAGTAAGTACAGTCAGTGGCGTATCAGCATAGGGTGGAATGAGACTACGATTATTTGTGTTAGAAAAAAACCTAGGATATTACAGTACTGCTCACAACATTATTCAATAGAATGATAAGTATATCCTATTTCCCCATTATATGGAAATATGTGTAGGTTATAATGATACCCAAACCTAGTAAACCACAACATAATTTGGAAATATTGAGGCCCATAAGTCTTCTGCCAATCCTAGCTAAGCTGCTTGACAAGTTGCCTCTCAAAAGGCTGAAGAATGACATGGATATGCACCAACTGGAACCAGATCAACAACTAGATTTCCTTAAGAACTACCCGACAATGCATCAGGTCCATCTCATCGTGAACGTCATGTCAAAAAGCCCTCGAAGGAGGAAAATTACACTCAGTAATGTTTCTGGACTCATTACAAGCATTCGACAAGATTTGGCACAACGGGCTGCTTCACAAACTCAAACAACTCCTCTCACAGCCGTTCCATGATTCTGAAGTCGTATCCAGGTGACCGTTATTTTGCCGAGAAGTATGGGAAAGCAATAACCACTCATGCCAAAGTCAAATCCGAGTCACACAGGAAGTATTTTTGGCACGTCTTTTATATACCATCTAAATTGCAGACATACCAGAAATGAGAACACCACCATAGCATCTTTTGCAGACGATATAGCCAAACTTGCATCTGATGAAAACGACGAAATAGCTTCCAAACAATTATAAGAACACCTGGATGATCAGTGGCCTCGAAAATATCGACTCAACATCAATGACGCTAAGTCAGTTCAAGTTGCATTCACTACAAGAAGAAATATATGTTTCTCTGCCAAAATGTTTAAAAAGGAAATACCAGTCGACTCCAAAGCTAAGTATAACGGCATACATTTAAAGCAGCGCTTTAATGCACAACAAGAATTAAATAAATCTAAATTCCGAAAAGTGTATTGTCTTATTGGCAGGGACTCAAAATTGAAGCTTCAAAATAAATTGCTAATTTATGAAGCGATCATCTAACCAATATAGACGTACGGCATCCAATCATGAGTTGCGATAAACCATCAAATGTTCGAATTATCCAAGTGTACAATCAAAAAAACTACGTTCATTGGTTTACGCCCTGAGTCTGTCTCCAACCACAACATCCATGATAATCTAAGAGTCCCTCCCATATGTCAGCACCGAAATAGAAAACCACCCGAGAAGCACTGACTCAGGTCAGGAGCTTTTCGATGCTTGTTCTAGTCTTTCAATGTACTACTAATAAAAACGTTGCAATGAATGGATACACGTAACCCCCAAATTCAAAATAACGAATTGCAGCATTCTTTCTATTTTAATCAAAGCTAAAATTCTGAAAAATCAACCAAAAGAAGACGTATCAACTCCATCGAAAACCATTTAGAATATCTTCAAACGATTGAAATATAGAACTGAACAAGAATAACGGTATACGGTTGCATTCTTTTAATCGTACTGGAATTTGGGAGTAATATTCAATAATGATCATTTTATGATATCTTTTTCAATAATATATTTAAATCAAAAAGATTATGATGAATCTACAACAGTTCAACATCATATACATAACGCAGTAACAACACTATTCACAAGAATAGCCCATAAGTAACACCAAATAATATCAACTTCTAGTAACTATGAAATTTGGTTAAACCCCATTGAGAAAGACGCAAGAGTTCTTGCATTACATACAGAATTAGGAGTTCATTGAACAAGTTTGCAGCTAGGTGTGTAATTTTTTGGAGCCAACATTTGTTGCGGTTGGTAAGATGTGAATGCACTGATTAGTTCTTGTGATATAATCATGTATATTATAGTGATATTGAAGAGTGAGGCTGTTATCTTTCAAATTACATTTCAATTTATGGATTATGTTTATATTTCATGTACAGTTTTTGTTTTATTGTTTTTAATATATTCCTTTTCGTTAAAATTTTCCTCTGATTGAGGGAATAGTTCATTTAAATGAGACCATCCTTTCAAGGAGAATGTTTGCTCTTTCTTTCCTAGGAATTGTACATGTTCACGTGCATATGTATTGGTACAAGACAAGGATAGATACGAGTGTGGGATAGACAATTTTAGAGTAAGTATTCATTCATTGTTCATAATCTCTCAAAGTTCAATTCTTGGTACGTAATTATTCATAATTTGTTTTTCTCTCAATTCTTATTGTTACTGCAACTCATTGTTATTAGTTAAATTCATTCATTTTTATTCCAAGTTGCTTGCTCGTTTCGTGCGGCCCACGTATATGTTCATTTCACCTTACGATTAACGCGTAACATATGTTGGAGCATATGACCTATGTCGAACAAAGAAAAAAAAGAACGAAGTCGTCGTTCATCTACACATCGTCGTGCAACACTTTCTTCGCAATGAATGAATTTTCTCGTTAATTTCTACAAATTAGAACTCTGGTGAAAAAGTGACTATTATCGCTCGCGAGTGCATGGACAGGGAATTCAGCCGTACTGTGAAACCAGGTAGGCAGTGCTCCAGCATTCGATCTTCTTTCGAGTCATTTTTTCTTATCAGAATTTCATTGTTAATTTTCTTTCGTTTTCATTTAATTTTCAAAGGCCCTTGTCGTGCCATTTTGGTCCTTCGAGCCGGATATTTTCGAACCGCGTTTTCAAAATTATTGCGATCAAGCATTTTGGAATTTTTTCATTTAGTTTTTTCATTTGCATTTATTTCAATCTGTCATTTATTCACGTAACCTCAAAACTTGACAAGATATCGAACACATTCATAAATCCTTTAATTTCTGCGCATGTTATAGAATTTAGCTTTCAATACATCCATTTTTCATTTTAATTACATAGACAACTCTTCATTTGTTTTTCTCATCTATGCTCATAACCTTGATTCAAAACATAAACAAAGATAGACATTCTTGTTTTTGTTTATTTACATTTCATTGTTTTCAACTCTATTTTCAATTTAATAGATTCAATCTTAATTATTTACTTTATTAATTAATTTCGTTCTTTTCAATCGGTTAGTCTATTTACTCTTTTTTCAAAATTACTCAAAACAAAATTCATATTGTTTTCTGCAGTATACCTTGAATAATAATAATGACGACAAAATTGAAACAACTCAAAGCTCGTCGTCAAATTGTTATTGATGATCTCGAGGAAATTCTGAATTTAGCACAATTCGCTGTCACTGATGAAAGTCTCCACGTAAGATTCAAATTAAGATGTGAAATACTTGACGATATTCTCGTGGACTTTCAAAATCTACATACGTCAATTGTCTCTATGATAGTATCTTCCGAAGAACCCGAATTGAACACTGAGAAGGTTATTCGAACAGCCTTTATGGATAATTATTACACCATCAGAACAACTTATGTTAATTTATTTCCTGTAGTAAACATTCCAGTAAAAACAAGACAGTTGCTCTATCAGTTCGCCAAATGTTAAACTTCCATAGTATTGCCCATTTTCAATGGGAATTATAAAGAGTGGCCTACTTTTTCGATATGTTCCAAAGCTTGGTACATGAAAATTCTAACTTGAGTCAGATAGAAAAGTTTCAATACCTCCTTAGTTCACTTTCTTCTCATGCTTTAAGTTTAGTTAAAGGGTTTCCATTGACTGCTGAAAATTATGAAAGCGCTTTTCAGACATTGGCGGAAAGATATCAAAATAAAAGACTTCTCGCTAATACGTGTTGGAAGGAAATCTGTAATGTTCCAAAGCTACAGGGTGATTCAGCTAAAGACCTTAGGCGAATTCTAGAGGTTTTTGCGGAGAACTTATCGGTATTAAGGAATTTAGGTTTACTCGTTGACCAGTGGGACTTTGTTTTATTTCACATTTTCATTCAGAAATTAGATTCAGCAACGATCAAACGTTTTGAATTACAAGAATGTTCAACCGATATTCCGTCGTTTGTCAATTTGCGAAATTTCCTGACAAATCAGTGTATAGCCTTGGAGGCAGTAGCTCTTTCTCTTCCGTCGAAAACTCATTCAGTTTCGAATTCTCAAGTTTTGAAATCTAGTTCTCTCTCAATGAATAAAAGAAATTCGACTCTTCTCGTTCAAACGGAAACTAAATCATTCAAGAAACGTATAACCTGTAATTATTGCAAGTTAGCTCATAATATTTACAAATGTCCATCATTTTTAGAACAGACTGTTCAAGATCGGTTCAAGACTGTGAAGAACAAAATTGGTGTATCAATTGCCTCTATTCTGGACATAAGATCAACAATTGTTCTTCAAAGTCAAATTGTCGTGTTTGCAACGGAAAGCATCATACCCTGTTGCACATGCGCAATAATGCGGATAATGATTCTTCAACAGAGACGTTTCATTTCAATGCTGCAAAATCATCGGATTCAGGCTCAGCTCAGGTTTTAACCAATGTTTCTTCAAATTCTACCGTTCTCTTAGCAACCGCTGAGGTCGAAATTCGTGATGCTTGGGGTAGATATCAGAAGGTCCGAGTTCTGTTAGATGGAGGCTCTCAAATAAATATTATTTATTTATTTATTTATTAACGGGATAAACCCAATTTCACAAATCCAAACTAATACATAATTATAACTGCAATACATAATACAACTCAATACAGATTGATAGAAAAAAAGAAAATAATACAAAAATTCCAGAAATCAACTAACGGATCAATACAAACTTCGATTGACACAACGCACAATCAAACTCAGTTCAGGTTTTAACCAATGTTTCTTCAAACGTGAAAACCATTCTACCGTTCTCTCCTACGAGTACGTAAAGCAGGAAGGTGAAGAACTGATCTCATATGAGTTGCGGAAAAATTTACTCGCGATATTCCCATCCTGCACGACATGAGGTCGAAATTTTTGACTCGTTCTAACCTGTCACACCTTCATAAGTGTATGAGACCATCAGGAAGGCATCCAAGATTCAAGACTGACATAGATGGAGACATCCCTGAACTCAGTGCCGCCAATAACCCCATACGAAATCCCGCACTAACTAACTCAATGATTATAACTCAATCGTGTGTAAATAGATTAGGCTTGAAAATTTGTGATGCTTCATTTTCGATAAATGGAATTTGTGAAAGCTCATCTTCTGCTAATTGCAGCACTGAATGTACTATTCGCCCATCAGGTCAAATAAATCCATCTTTTACATTCGATGCCGTCGTGATTCCGAAGATTTGTTCGGAAATGCCGAGTTCTTTCGTAAATTATTCGTTTTGGAATTGTGTCTATAACAAGAAGTTAGCAGATCCGAACTTTTCTATTCCGAAATCAATAGATCTTCTTCTGGGAGCGGATATATTCTCTTTAATAATTCGACCGGGTCGTATCGAGGGTAACGGTTTAGGAACCAACAGTACTTGAGAGAAGTATTTGGTTGGGTTTTCGTTTGGAAAGATTCAATCACCTAACATATCAGTTAACAATTTTCATTTGTCATTGTCTGAATCAGGTTTAAACTCCTCGTTGAAAAGATTCTGGGAACTTGAAGAAGTTTCAGAGAATGTCATTGTGTCACCGGAGGATCAATTTTGTGAGAGCTTATACACTCGGAACTATTCTGGAAGTGCATCTGGACGGTGCACTGTGGCGTTGCCATTTAAACCTGATCAGTCAGCACTTTCATTCCGTGACACATATTCTCTCGCACTACGTCGTTTTTTATCCCTTGAACGTGGACTTATTGAAGACCAGAATATATACAAGGAATGCTCTACTTTCATGAGGGAATATTTAGAAAAAGATCATATGTCATTGATTTCTACTAGTTCGGATTATGAAAATACTTTCTATATCCCTCACCATTGTATAATCAAACCAAACAGTCCATCTACAAAGTTGAGGGTTGTTTTCGATGCGTCAGCTCATGTACCTGGTCATTTATCTTTAAATGATGCCCTATTGATAGGTCCTAAATTACAAAAGGATATTATTGTCATTTTGATGAACTTTCGTGTTCATCGGTTCGTTTTCACAGCTGATATCAAACAAATGTATCGTCAAATATTAGTCAAAATTCTCGGTTTGAGGTGGTTTCCTTCGTCGGACGAATTTTCTTATCTTGCAGAAACTACTGCGCAGGTATGTACCAAACGTACCATACTTTCCGAACTTTCTCGAATTTTCGACCCTTTGGGGTTCCTTTCTCCATTTACTTTTCTTGCTAAACATTTGATCCAGCATCTTTGGACATTAGGTTTGCAGTGGGATGATACACTTCCAGACGATGTCAGCCGTCGCTGGAATCAGTGTAAATCCGAATTAACCGAATTGGGTAAATTAAAGATACCTCGGAAACTTGCATCGAAACCATTTTATCGTTGCGAACTTCATGGTTTCGGAGATAGTAGTGAGCGTGGCTACGCAGCCGTGGTATATTTCAGGTTTTTCAATTTTGACGGCTCCATTGACATCTCTTTCGTAGGTGGTAAATCAAAGGTCTCCCCTATTGAAGAGAATTTCACTTCCACGACTAGAATTGTGTGCTTGTCTCTTATTATCAAAACTCATTAATGTGGTTTCCTCTGTTTACCAATCAGCCTTTACAATAGATGACATTTTTGCTTGGTCTGATTCTATGGTAGCTTACATCTTCAGATTTGTTCACTTCATGAAAAACTCTAAGGCTCCTAGGATGTATAGATTTTCCGCAGTTCATCTCAAAGATGCACTTTTCTTCATTATAAAACAAATTCAACGGGTTGTGTTCAAGGAACAGATCGATAATCTCATCTCGGGAAATCCCATATCTAAATTACTTCGAAAATTGAATCCATTTATTGGAGAAGATGGTGTTCTCAGGGTGGGCGGTCGTCTGTCTTTTTCTGGTCTGGCTCTTGATCACAAACACCCAGCCTTTGCTTCCTTCATCTCATCGTCTTACTGAGCTCCTTATTCAGCATTTCCACAAAATATATCTGCATCCAGGTGCCCAGACTTTACAGTTCCTTCTGTCTCAACAGGTCATACAGGAGTTTTATACAGTCCACTTACAGATTGAATCTGTGCTCAATTCTCGCCCTCTATGTCCGCTTAGTAATGATCCGAATGACATATCTGCACTGACACCAGGACATTTTCTTACTTTGGCTCCATTAACTGCTATTCCTGAACCAGATTTATCTCACCTATCTATCGGTCGATTATCGCGTTGGCAGCTTTTAACTCGTATCCATCAGGATTTTTGAAAAAGATGGAATTTAGAATATCTGAACACACTGCAACAACGAAAAAATGGGTTCAATAGTGACTCGCCTCATTATTCAATAGGTGCACTAGTCTTGATAAAAGATGATCAACTCCTCCATTGCGCTGGCGACTTGGACGCATTGAGAAGTTGCATCATTTGATAAAATAGCTAGAGTAGCTACTGTTCGGACTACTCAAGGTGTACTGCAGAGATCAGTGGTTAAATTATGTCCATTACCTCTCCAATAGTTATGACGTATGTTGATGTATATATGTATATATTTTTTCGCTTTATGTTCGATATCTTTTCAATTTTATATTTGCTTTGTTTCATAAAATATTCTATTTTAGGTGGGCGGTTATGTTACTGCAACTCATTGTTATTAGTTAAATTCATTCATTTTATTCCAAGTTGCTTGCTCGTTTCGTGCGGCCCACGTATATGTTCATTTCACCTTACGATTAACGCGTAACATATGTTGGAGCATATGACCTATGTCGAACAAAGAAAAAGAACGAAGTCGTCGTTCATCTACACATCGTCGTGCAACACTTTCTTCGCAATGAATTTTTTTCTCGTTAATTTCTAAATTTAGAACTCTGGTGAAAAAGTGACTATTATCGCTCGCGAGTGCATGGACAGGAATTCAGCCGTACTGTGAAACCAGGTAGGCAGTGCTCCAGCATTCGATCTTCTTTCGAGTCATTTTTTCTTATCAGAATTTCATTGTTAATTTTCTTTCGTTTTCATTTAATTTTCAGAGGCCCTTGTCGTGCCACTTATGTTGAGTTAAATACAATTTTTCCAAGAAACTAATAATTTTTTTAAACTGTTTCAAAGTATATAAATTTCGAGAATTATTAAGTTCGAGTTAAAGTGCAACCCCTCTGAACTGGATCATCCTATTAAGGCTAGATACCCCAGCAGCTCTACCCCTAACTTCGGCTTGTTGATCGATCATCAGCTAGTCGTAAACCCTGTCAAGTTATGTACCGATACCGATAAATGTACCGAATTTTTTCTACACAGTCCACTTAATCAACAGCATTAATTTGACACTATCTGACTTAAAATTTCAGTGATATCTATTAGCTGTAAATCTCAATATAAAGTTTCTGTATAATATAATATAGGTTTTCAAAATTACATCTTTAGTATTCTATTCTGTGCTATCTGCAATCCACCCAGACCAGCACCTCTTGTTTACCAATAAAAGGCAGCTAAATATTGTAGTTCTGAGTGAACATAAGAATAGTATATGCTGTATCTGGTTTTGATATTTTGATAAAATCCTAGAGTGCCTTGAAACATAGAAGCAAAAACTATTGATCTTTTGTATGAATTTCTCTATGTGTTTGTAGATCAATTTAAAAAAAACTGGAAACTTCTGAAATTTCTACTTATAAGTGTCAAACAGACAGACTACGAAAACTAGATGAAATTAACACCTGTCTGTAGTTTGAAAACTTCTTACAGTTTTCTTCAACAAATAAAACAAATATTTTGTTTTATTTTATATTTATTATTATTATTTTGTATAATTGTTTCTTATCTGTGGTTTGAAGGTTTTTCAAGTTACTTTGGACAATTGGCCTCCAAACTTCCAGTAACTCAATAGACAGCGCAGTTATGGAATTGGGAGCGATAGTTATGAATGCTGCCTCTTTGATTTTTCCTCTTCTAGGCTTCTTCTTTGAATATAATAGATATTTCGTTCCATTTTATCGGTGTCTAACACTTGAGAAAGCTTCTGATGCTTTTTATTCCCTCTTTCAAGCTTTATTTCTCCGATATAAGATCTTAAGCGTTCGTATAGTATTTTATATATGCAATTTTTCGTTATTCGATTCTTGTTACCAGTATTAACTTTTGTTAAATTAACCCTGATGCTATCTTGTATTTTGAAGGCGCTTGTTATGTCGTACCTATTTCCAATTTTTCCCATTTTTTCTTTTTTTACGTTTACTTTATACATTAGGAATTACGCTTTTTATTGTTTGTTACATATTTTCCCATGTTGTATTGGGTTCAAGCTGATATTCTGTTATTTGTTTCGCTCTTTTAAATTGTCTCTTTGGCATAACTATTACTCCTGAGTGTTTTTGGTATGTTATTCATTTCCTCATTTGTATCTTATTGGTTAGAGCATATATTTGTTGCTTTATCATAAAAACATTTTTCCACTCCAAATTTAGTGCTCAGTTTATGACTGGAATTAAAATATAGATATTAACCTGTTTTTGTTGTTTTTTAAACACTGGTTCTTGAGATTCCATTTTGTGTATGTGTTAGGCCCGAAGACCGAAAACGCTCAGTGGCCGGAAAAAACGTCCACATCGCGTTCTGGCTGTCTTCGAATGCACAGAACGCGTTTTGGTTGTTTTTAAACGCTCGCAACGCGTTCTGGTAATTGTTTAACAGCCGGAACGCGTTTGCCTAACAGCAATTGGTTCAAATGTAAGACCCTGTAGTTTTTACATTTTTAGAATAATAAAAATAAGTTGTTTCCGAACATGTTTGGTACTTGTGGTCTAGCATTTCTTTATGAGCACTGAGCACATACAAAACTATTGTATATTTGTCGACCCTGTACCTATTGGAATCAACATGTGATACATTTTGGAATCAGCTCAGCTAGAGTTATCTGGAAATGGAGAGGAAATAGTTCAATTTAAAAAATGACGGTGATGTCATTACTCGAAAATAATTCACGCTGTATATTAGATTATTATTTTAAAATAAGGTAAATTAAAATAAAAATCGATGTGTTTCAGGATTATTTCTTAAAATGGTCTGATTAGCTAAAAATGAATTTTTTCCATACTTTACGGATACAATTTAAATGTACTATGTAATTCGAAATGTCATTCAAACAGTTCTTGTAAAAATAAGTAACGTACCTATTTAAAGTACACAAAAGTTCGGAAAACCCCGTCGTTTGTATTTAATTGTAGTTTTCGATAATTGAATTGTTTCTAATAAAGTAATTAAAAGAGTTATAAATATAAGTTTGATTTGTTTTCCACAATAAGTTGGATTTGTAGAAAATAAATTGAAATTCATTTGTTCAATAAAGAACTGTTCGCTCTTTCATTCATGCATTTATATATTTTATGCTCGACAATATAAGTTTATTAGTGTAACTTTCTTCCTAGAAAAACAATTATAAGAAATTTAATATTGTTGAAATGATTCGGCAAGAAAAACCGAACCCATCTTCGGTATCCAATTGTAGTTGTCAATAATTGAATTGTATTTCAATTTTGTTTTATGAGGACAATATGAATTTTATCCTACGCAGGTATAAAGCGGCAAATAATACAAGTCGAACATTAAGAACGCGTTGAACAATTGACAAAACGCGTTCCGGCTGTTTAACAATTACCAGAACGCGTTGCGAGCGTCTAAAAACAGCCAAAACGCGTTCTGTGCGTCCGAAGGCAGCCAGAACGCGATGTGGTCGTTTTTCCGGCCACTGAGCGTTTTCGGTCTTCGGGCCTAACATATGTACAAGTAGGGAGAATGGGGTATAGTGAAATAGTGGGGTAAAGTGAAATGGTAAATTTCTGTTAGCCCTCACCATCGCATGGTGTACTTAAATGTGTTAGAGAGTAGCCTTTCTAATCCTCCACAACTCAGTGTAGTTTCGGCCTGCATGTTGCAGCTACACAAATTTGAATAGTTATTGAGCTTTTTGTTGTAAAATTTACGGTAAGTTGTGTTAATATTTTTAGGCTTATGAATATTCCAGCAACTATACAATTTTGTCTGCAACAAAGCTGACATATGGGTAGCTTATTTTATAAAAAAATATTATATAAATGAATAGATTTTTCGGAACTATAGATTTGTTTTAGTTTGGGGTTTACATTTGGGGCAAAGTGAAATAAACATGTATGGGGCAAAGTGAAATATTATTTCACTTTACGCCATATCAATTCACTAATAAAATATATGAAATCAGGTTTTGTTTTCTGTAGATGAAGAACATTAAAGAACTTCCAAACAGCACTCATGGTCCACTCAATCGATGATTGAGGGAATTAGAATGTGACAAGTGGCGAACTTACACAAAATAAAGCTGTCAAACTTTACGGTGTTCCAGTAGCTTCTTTGAACAGAAGAATAAAAGGGAATAAAGGAATTCAAGACGGATGTACAAAGAAGTTAGGTAGATTCAGGACAGATTTTTCTTCAGAACAGGAAAATCAATTCTGCCAGCATATTTTGGAAATCGTAAAGAAATTCTTTGGGATATTTACTAAAGAATTGAGGTCACTTGCTTATCAATATGCAGATAAAAACAAAATTAACAATTATTTTAATAAAGAAACTAAACTCGCTGGCACAGACTGGATGTATGGGTCCCTGAAACGGCACCCACACCTCGCGTTGAGGACACCTGAAAACACATCAGCTGCGCGTGCTGCAGGTTTCAATATAACATCAGTGCAAAATTTCTTTTCATCATTAGAGAGTCTGTTAACCAAACACAATTTTTCACCAAGTCGTATATATAATTGCGAGGAAACGGGAATTTCCACTGTACCCAATAAACCTACAAAAGTATTCTCTCTTAAAGGCAAAAACAAGGGGACCTACACAAGTGCTGAAAGGGGACCACTGTTACAGCCGAAATTTGTTTCAACGCTGTTTGCCATTATGTGCCTGCTCTGCTAGTCATTCCAAGAGTACGTCGGAATCCCATCTATGAAACTGGTCTTACACCTGAAACGATTGGTACTTATCACACTTCCGATTGGATGCAGAGTGATATTTTCAGTAACATATGGTTTCCCCATTTTGTACACCATACGCATCCAACAAAGGAGAACCCTGTTTTACTTATCCTAGATCGACATTCCACACATGTGAAAAATCTTAGTCTAATAAAACAAGCAAGAGAAAATAATGTCATCATCTTGTCAATACCGCCACATACCTCACATCGGCTTCTATTACACACAAGAACTGAAAAAGTTAGCAAAGCAATAGGCCTAACAAAATAGTTGAATTAGCAGATTTGGGTCAGATTTTTTAAAGCTTACACTAGAGCAGCCACACTATAACGCACAGAATGGTTTTCGAAATTCTGGGATCTGTCCTTTCGATCCAAATAAGTTTTCAGATCATCTTTATGCTACTTCAGATATGACAGAAAGATATTGTACCTGACTAATGAACCTGTAGAGTAAGATAATAATATTTCAGTGTGTAATGTTCCTGATGCACAACTACCATAAATTGCAATTTCTGTAGATATTTCGTCTGATTCAGTGGTGCCCTCTAAGTGGACTTCATCCAAAAATTCGCACAAGGGGATCTTTTTCAGAAAGAACATGAGAAGACACCCCCAAATTTTCCGTTGAAAGATGAAGATAACTCAGGAAACGTTACTTTCCTAGAAGAAATCATACCCATTCCTAAGGTGATCCCTAAGAAGGTACACCAAGGTTCTTGAAGAAAGGGTAAAACGGCCATAATTACATCTTCTCCTAACCTCGAAGAACTGAAAGTCAATACAACAGAAACCATCTTCAAGTAGGAAAATAAAATCTGTGAAAAGAAAAATTGGCCCTACAATGAAGAAAACTAAATTAAATCTTGAAGAATTGACATCTTCAGAGGATTCTGAAGAAGGCTCTAGCATTTGTCAAAATGAATCTGATAACTCAGATTTCATTGGCTTGTCAGACGATGATAAGAACTTCGATAAGGGAAAAACTTTTAGTTTAGAAACTCGAAATATTGAAATGAATGACTTTGTTCTAGTGACATTAAAGGACAAAAAAACAAAATAAGTTAAGGATTTTGTTGCTCAAATAATAAAAAATAATCGAACTGGTCAAAATCATGAATCATTTTTAGGCAAGTTTATGCGAAATTACGCAGTGGTCATCCAGATATTTTTTTATTTTCTGGAGTGGACGACACAAGTGTGATGTATAAGCCAGAGATTAAAGACGTTTTGAGTGACATAAGTCATCTTCGATACAGAAAAAAGTTTAATTGATTTTTCATCCTCTTTCCTCAATTTTTATAAAAAAAAATATTCTTTTGATTTGTTCTGAAAATGTTTGCTTTTTTTCTATTATTTCTACTGTTAAGAATTATTTAAGAAATTTATATATTATACCACTTTACCCCACTCATTTTATTTTTTTAAGTCAAATAAATGATTATTTTCATTATTTCACTTTGCCCCACACTTTTTTTCACTTTACCCCAAGGGTCAGGGCATTGTGAAATTTTGAAACACGAACACGAGTTTCAAGATTCAATTTTATTTTTTTCCTTATTTTTCGAGATCAAAAACGATGAAAAGTTGAAGAATAAACTATTTTAAGCCTCTATCTCTGAACTCAAAATTTTAGTCGAAAAATATTTTGATTTTTGCAATTTGTTTGTTAGCTATTTCACATTGCCCTACTCCCCTTACATCTAAAAATGAATGTTGTTTTCTTATTCGGTTTCCATTGCGAATTTGACAGATTCTTCTTGATCATTAGGATGATGAAGGAATCCATTTATAGTATATATATCTATTTCATAGTTTGGGTTTTAGTATAACTGTATAATGGTCGAGAGCTTTTTGTTTGGAATTCTCCATATATAAATCAGATCAAATAGGAGACATTGATGAACCCATGGATGGTGAACTGCAAAATTGCCGTTGAATTACTTTCCTCTGAATTTATTTAAATGGAACTGGTTTAAATATTTTCGATTTCAATGCTTCCGCATTATAATTTATTTGGACAATAGAAGCTACTTTCGGTAATTTTACTTTTTTTTTAGATCAGTGATTCGTTCGTCAGTAGGTTGCATTGTGTTCAAAAGCCGTTAGATCCCTTCAGTGTGATTTGCTGATCTGGATAAACCCGATCGATCCTGAAATCACCTGATCTTAATTTCTCTTTTGATCACATTCACGAAAGGTCCCATTATGGTATAATTAAATCAGTTAAAAAAATTTTGGAAAAAATGTGTATCTAATCTCATTAAAAATAGACCCTGACAGAGGTCGTGCCAAGTATATAGGTACACTAAGAAAATAATTCTAGTAAATGCAACGAAAAATGTATGAGTTAACAATATTAAGATCTCTATTTGGTCGATTTGAAATTATATTGAATTAACAGAAGTGTTATTGTGAACTGGTGAAACTGAAGAAATTTTGTATCCGATAAAAGATTATCTGTTACTTACCTGAACCAATATGTACTGTCATGTCCATCGTATTATTTTGATAAGCTAAAGCTGTTCCACATAATATCCATATTCTAATATCAATAATAGTACTTATTACGCTTTTATATGAATGCAAGCATTTATATTCTATTTTGTATATATTTTTCATTTTGCAGACAAAAAATTGACACTATAACCATCAAATTACCATAGGACCGAACAAAAAACAGCATATTAACCAAGGTAATTCGCTGTCGTTATGTGAGAATATTTCTGGATATCCTGAGTACAGTATTTAGTGCAGTTCCATCTATTGACATCTATTGAACATAGCATCCCCCGGGGTATATTGAGGGGAGCGGCGAAGTAAAGAGGTTTATGTTTTCAGTTGAGCCATCTGTTGACAGTTTTTAGTTACTAAGCTCCTTTTCCATTGAAAATATGTGTGATCAATATGAATAACTACATACGAGTATTGACCAGTGTTTTCGGATGATAATGTACTATGATCATAACAAATATTATATCCCTATAATACTCGTAGAATATGAATTTCATTTCAACAAAAATTGCTGTTGGGTTAGTAAAACAATGAACAATAATGAAAATGTGAAATTAATAATAATGGTTTAGACATTATAATGTACTAGATATTAAATATAAATAATTCGTGTTATTTGTACAGTAATACAAATATAGACTTCCTCTCATAGAACTATTCGGTCCTATGAAACGGGAGAACATTGATAATAAGAGTATTATTCAGCCTTAACGTAAATAACGTTACTACAGGAGTTCTTGGTTTATATTTTTAACGAAAATTATTCAGGGTAACAGAAATGTACGTTGTTCTTCTACATAAGTTTAATGTTAATTTGGTAGCATTTCTGGCAAAGAGAATGTTAACTTTTCCCCCCGGTATCCGTAAGTAAGTTTACATATTACATTTATGTTAGTAAACACGAGTACACACACACACACACACACACACACTCTTACACACTCACTACTGCGCATACGCAAAACTAACATGTTAAGACTAATATAATTCTTTCAGGGAGTAACCTGATAATTCTTGTATACGGGTATTTTTGTAATATTGTTATTAGTGGGCAGTGGGTCAAGCATAATTTATACCTGCACATGTGTGTTTGCGCGTGCGCATTCGAGACTCTTATACAGACTCGAAGGCCTACTATGATCGCTTCAAAGTTTTTATTACATTCACATTATTGTTATTATAAATATATGCGAGTACATTATACAAAGATGTGGAGAACTGGTTGATTGATACAATTCAATACGAACGGCGAAAAAGGTTTACATAGATTAATAGGTAGATTTCAATTTTTATAATCGGTACATAGGTATTCTGTGCTCAAGAGTACCCATATATTCAAACAATATGGATGACGAGATTTTTGTTTAGATCTAGGGATATGAAAAATATACGTTCATTTCGAAGAAGCTCTCCTCGATGTAACCGTTATTCAAGAGGCTTCATTTAAGCTGATTGATCCAAATTCTCGTCAGATGATTTTCGCTTCTCAAGTACAATTTCATCTAGTTCTTCATGATCGATTGGAATGTCCTCTTTCATTTCGTTATTATAGTAACCACCAGAAAGATCACTCACACTCCTACGCGGTTTCGTGGCTTTATTTTCTCTATAGAATTCTTCAAGTATTTCTTCTTTGGTACTAGGATATTTCATCTGAAAAACGTATAAGACAAGCAGAAATCAAATATTAAATCATTAAATACAAATGTGTTTTGCTTAGTCAATAATAGGAAGTTTCAACTTTTTTATTATAGATTCACTAAGTAACATTTTTTTTCTTATTTCGATAATGACTGATATTTCTTGAACTTTTGCCTGGTATTTAATTATCATTTAGTTTCGGGTTATCCAGTATTATTCAAGCCTTAGGTAAAAATTCTATAACTTGCAATCCAGATGTAAATTACACATTTTCGTTGTTCGCCATGGTTCATCTAACGACTTATTTTTATATATTGTAAATAGCTGAAAGTGAACTTTTCGAGTCCAAGTTTATATTATCTTTTAAAGCAATTTAATAGTCGCTCTTTAATTTTTTGACCCCGCGGAGCATAAAGCTCTACAGGGTCTTTCACGAGGAACCTCACCCATATTTATACGGGAAACTACTGAACGTATTTTCTCTGAAATTCACGTTCAATTATAAGTATTTCACGATGCTGATGAAATCTAAAATGTTTTCAAGGCATGAGCACCTCCGGTTTTTCCGCAAATGACGTCAAATTCCGTTTTTCAAATTACAACACCATTTTTTTTATTGCAGAAATAGATTCCTTAGAAAATTTCAAGTTATTTTGATGTAACATTTTTCAGTTTTGGTTGGAAAATTCTCGCTGAGCGGGAAAATTCGAAGAAAAAATCGAAAATAGAGCTCCGCTGAAACAAGAATAACTTCGAGGTTTTTGGATGGAAAATTTTCATTTTTGGGATTTTTCAAGATGTATCCACTTTAAAAATCGAAATCGCGATTCATAATAGAGGGGGTGAAAAATCGCTTTCAAAGTTAGGGATGACAAAATCGTGAATAATCAATTTTTTCAAATTAGAACCCCATTTTTTTATGGCAGATATTCAATATACGTTAAAAGATAATGTGAGTGTATACATCACACCCTTGCCCTAAAGTGGATATTTTCTGAGTTATTCACAAAAAACTGTTTTTCGTCTTGAATTTTCAGCTATTTCTTTTCCCTTCACGCCAAAAATATACAAAAATATACCTATTACCACTTAACCAAAGGACATAGATTATTTTTTTTAATTTTTCCTAAAACTGATATAACCTAGCATATCGCCAAGTAACCGCTTGACGTTGAGTTACGGGACACCCTTTATACCTATATCTATGAATGTTATACATGAATAACGTCGATTTTAAAATTTTATAACATTGAAATTGTTGAAAAGGGAATTTCATTTTTATTTAAATATTTTTCAGTTTTCTGTTGAAATCAATTTTCGACACATCGGTAGTTCAACGTACTCAAATTATGGCAAATATTTCGCGCTATTATTATTATTTTTTTTAGTTAGGTGTAAAATTATTGCCATTTAGTTGATGATATACAAAAAAACAATTTGACAAGTGAATAGAGCAAAAGAAAAGGACATTTTATGTGAAGCATGACTTAGCCGATTGTGTCAAACTAACTCTTGAAGAAGAAACATTAGCCGACCGAAGAGCCGCTGAGCTCATCTGGTCAATTTTTGCAGTTAAACTACAGTTCTGCAAGGGTGGATTTATGACGCTGCTCAAAAAATGGTAAAAGGTCATAGAAAATAATGGTCAGTATGTGCTTGTTTGAAATTGATTTTCAATAAAAAAACTTTGTTCTAAAATACACAAGAAAACCGTGGAGATTTTTTTATTTATCAAATATAAATATGGAAACCGCCTATAGCCCGTGACGCCGAATTACAAAGCATCTAACTTGAGTATCGCCGACGTAAATTCTGCCTCTCTGTTGTTTAAGCGTCCTTTGGAGCTACATTCGATCAGTTAAAAAATTTAATTACCTTTAATAAATACTTATGATAAATAGAAGTTTGAATGAGAGAGTCACGGATTGCTTTTCATAAAGGAGACCGGACCCATTTACTTTACGGCATACTTCGAGATTCATGTTCTTTATACCTGCGATTGCCTTTCAAAAAGGGTCGGTTGTTGGTTAACTCTGCCAAACATCAATTGCATACGCAAACGATGCTCCTCATTTCTCAAGCGTTCTTCGTCCTTTCGCAATCGCAATCTCATTTGCAAATCCTCTTCATTGCTGTAAGCCAGAGATTGCCAAATCGGTTTCTTCCTCATAATTTTTTCTCGCCATCTAGCTTCTTCTTTGAGCCTAGACTGTTCCAATTTTTGATCCATATGATTTTGTAGTCTTTTCCTGAAAAATATGATAATAAGAATCAGTAGAATATCACTTCGCAAGGTATCAAGAAATATCGATCACCATTTTTTGATTTCCTTTTTTATCCCCCAAGAACAATTGTAATCGAGATGTTCATCTCTTAGAACGACTCTGAATATTGACTCTCTAGCTCATTCCTTTTATGCTCACTGGCGGACGGCACAGACAAATCAGATTAGACCACATATTCTTCATCAGTGAATCAAAAAAAAACATTGAAACCAATGTTGGCCAAGGTTTCAAATATTACATACTGTCACGTTTTTCAGTTCATCAAACAAAAATAACAGGTCCTATTCCAAAAATTATTATTAACACCTCCTAAAATGAGAATATATATACACGGCGAATTTACATGCAGTAGTATCACTGTATATGAGTACGTTACTGCCACGCTCTTTCAAATAACTCTGTCTCGTCTACCCAGACATCATCTTATGTTTATCAACATGATGACTCACTCAAGAACATTCCGTAGCTTTCGAGTTTTTTCGAGGAAACCTTTTTATTCTGGAATATTCTAATGCGGCTCCTTTCGTCATGTCTTTTTATGTGACAGTTATTGTCTTTATTACAGCGTGGTTGTCATGATTTGGAGGCAACATCGTCCATAATTAAATTCATAAGTAAGGGGCATATGCGGTATCATTACACTGCTCCCTCCTCAAAACATTCGATCCCCGAAGACCTACCTTTATGGTTGAATCAACAAGCGCTTCTATTCCTATAGTATCCTTGATAGTCGAAATAGCAGAGTACCGTTCTTATCACAAGGCTGCCTTTCAGGTTGAAATTACAAACAGTATTAGCACATCAGTATTCTGCAAATATACCTTCAGCATATTGTGAACTTCATTCTAGTTCAGAAGATCCAGTCCACAAACCAACTTAGGAACTGCAAGATTATTCACCCCCACTCTGACCAGCTCACTCCTAAGGTTCAGCAAGGTGGTCCAAACGGCTTGAAATGTTTATTTTCTGTAGGATTTATCTTTGGCAAGCATATAGAAGAGGTAACAAGGGCCATCAATTAATTTCCATGAGCGACGACCAAATTTCTTTTGAAGACCTTGACTCCTCCTCAGACTGCTCACGTAATCCTCACCCGCTTTGTCAGTTTCGTGCTTACGTCCAAACTCCAGTTCGCAAGGAAGTCTAATTTTCCATATATTCAGTGCTGACTTAGGAATCTACCGTGGTACATCTGAC
Source organism: Micraspis discolor (assembly GCA_030674115.1). Classification (NCBI taxonomy): domain Eukaryota; kingdom Metazoa; phylum Arthropoda; class Insecta; order Coleoptera; family Coccinellidae; genus Micraspis; species Micraspis discolor. The sequence goes on along the minus strand of JARTUT010001798.1, from coordinate 19,870 downwards.
CCAATGTGAAGCTTGCTTGGCTATTTCGAACTGGAATGCGCGGGCCAAAGCATCGTCCAAAGTCTTAGGACGGGCCAACCGCAGGGTTCTCTCAACCCGTCCACAAATATTTCAACTGCAGTGCAAGCTGTACCAGGAAACTGTCCGGTGCAGTTGGATACGCCAGCCTCACCAACCGTGCGATATTAGTTTCAAACTCTTGCAGGATCTCATGGTACTTCTTCTAGATACGACGACTCTTTATCTGAACGTGATATAATTGTAAATCTCCATTGTCATATCTCATCTGGAGTTTACGCTCCGTAAACATTTAGTTGACTAGTTAGGACAATCTGTAGAATATTTAAGGCCTGTCTTCTCAATGCAACAACCAAGGCCGTCGCTTTTTCTTCATTATTCCAACCGTTTAACTTAGCTGCAGCTTGAATTGTCCCTGACATATGCACCATGCGATTTTACCATCGAAAGTTGGGGGGTTTAATCCTTGCCTGCCTCTCAATTATTTTCGCATTTTATTGGAATACTATCTTTACCAACTTCTCATCTGCTCCATAATTTCAATGATAATCGGCATGCTCTTGCAGTTTTTCTGTATATTTTTCTGTTTTGTTTTTCAAAGCTTACAAGTATTCCAATAGGTCTTCAATATTTCCGATCTGATTTTCAAGCTTCGAGCAATTATCGGTTTTACTCTTCAGACTTTCTTCAAGAGATTTATTGTTTTCCTCCATTTTTTTACTATTTACCTCAATTTTCAATCACAAGTCTTCAAAGGGCTTTTTGAAAGGTCCTACTGGTCTGTTCAATTTTTTCAGCTTGAGATATCATCACCGGCTTTCAGGATTTTACAGAAAAAAACACGAAGTAGTTCAGTAAACTATCCCACTTCTGACACCAATGTTACGTTTTTCAGTCAAAAACACAAAAATAACAAATCTTTTTCAATAACTAATTTATTCACAGCATTTAAAATAATTATTCAAGTGCACAGAGGATTTATTTTCACAAGATTCACTGAATACGTTAGTGCCACCCTTCTTCAAACATTTCTGTATCGTCTATCCAGACATCTGATAATTAACATGATGATGACTTCTACGAGAACATTCCGAGCTCTCGAAAAAAACATTAAATGCCCGAATGGTTCAATGCGGTCCTTTTCATGACGTGTTGTTATGTTTTAGTTATCATCTTTATTACGGTGGATTGCCATGATAAGTTTATAACCGCTTTAATACTTTATCGACGCACGCAAGCAAGGGCATTATTCGTTATCGTTTCAAAACCTTAGGGTAAATTGATGAGCACTCTATTTCAGTGAACAAGAAATCAAAAACGAGTCGAATACCTCTACAGGGTGTTCGGCACATGGATCGTCAAATTTTTTGGGGCGTTGGTAGGGTCATTTGCTACCTTTTTAGTCTTGGAACGTGGGTCCTTAGTGTTACAGGTTACGGAGGTATGATTTTTATTAGGTTTTCTAAATTACCCAAAATGTACCCTTCGAAGTCCTATAACTTTTTGCGTGGGCTTTTAAATGCATTTTTTTATTGTATTAAAATACGTTTTTTTCAAACACACACTTATGTAGACTTAATACAATAAAAAATGCATGTAAAAGCCCAAGCAAAATAAGTTATGGAGCTTCGAAGGGTACATTTTGAGTAATTTAGAAAAACCTAATAAAAATAATACCTCCGTAACCGTAATACTAGAGACCCAGGTTCCAAGACTGAAAAGGTAGCAAATGACCCTACCAACGCCCCAAAACAATTTGACAGTCCATGTGACAAACACCCTGTATATATGGAGGGTAGAGAAAGGAGAAATCACTCTGATCAACAGCTGATCAAAAAGCGTCCATCGAAATGTTTCCTGTTTATATGTCACTTTTGTCGTGGCGTTACTAATTGATAAGTTAAATTAGAACGAGTGGTCAATGACAGTTGTCACTATTACTACTATCACTATTGTCAGTGAAGAATCAGAATTGCTACTGTGCAAGTGCACAGTGCTCAGTTATTGAAAATAATAAGTATCCCGAATCTGAGAGATTTATATTTAAGTGTGTAGCTGAAAAAAAGTATTCGTGAACTCAATTATCGACATATATTTTGTTGTCAGTTGTTTCAGAACATAATAATACCATAAGAAGAACTTGAGCTGTAAAAAATTGCCAGACTGGAAGGAAAAATGAAACAAAGTTGTAACTCGAACACTAATTTTTTCGACCAATAGTACGTGAATAAAATATTCTTTCTTCCATGGATCTCCATCCAATAATTTCCATTTTGTGAATTATCTCGAATTTTCTGTTTTTTCTACAGACGTCTGAAGGGTTGAATTAGTGGAAACAATGTTTGGATATGGATCAGAGATTATCTCAGATTATATTTGTCATTTGCACTTCAAGGAAGAGCTTTTCGCATTATATGACAAATTTCTTATCAACAGGAAGGTCAAAATCACTCCCCTGATTAGGAAGTAACTGAGTAATGATGCTTACCTGCCATCGTCCACCAACTGATTTTTTCTTATCCATCATATGAAATACACGCAAGGGTTAATATCCAGTTCACCATCCCCACAAAATTGTTTGGCTATATTTCATAGTTCTTTTATGAAAAGTTTTGCAATGAAAGTATTAATTTAGCACCAGCCAACTAGTCCATAATTTTGGAGTTTATCTAAACAATCAGTAATAATAACAAGAAAGATGTTTGTGTCATTTATTACATGGACTAGGCAATAAAACATATGAGTAATCATATACCTTTAAACCATGAGCTGTAAAAATCTTCAGTTGAACACAATATGTATGTTGCAATCATATTGAAGTATAAATTGATGAAATTTTTTTATTATAAAATTTCCAGGTATTCTATAAATTGCAAAGGTGTGATTTTTAGTTAAGGCAAATATAATAAAAAATCTTTGTAATTCAAGATCCAGATTATTGAGTACCTATTCACCTTATGAGAAGAAATCTTTTACGATTAGATAGAAGTGTATAGAAAGAATATTAGGTTGTTATCTTAATTCTGTTTCAGCTAATAAATTTGACCCAACACTTCCTGACATTTAATTTATCACTAATCATTTTGGTTTCCAGTTGAAAAGAAGAAAGTGTATACTCATACCTTCTTTGACACCAATCTTTTTGTTGGCAAGCTTAAATATGTAGATATGAAAATCGTAAGTCTAATCTGTTTTAATTCAAAACTATAAATATGTAAAAAAAGTTTATAAATAAAATTAATTCAATTTAATCTAGAAGCCTCATTGAAAAATGAATTATAAAAAATCATATTTCACATTTCCAACCTAAAATTGAAACTGTGAGAAAGAACAAGATTGTTGGGAAATTAATCATGAAGCTAAAAAGGAAGATTCAGTCAGTCGCACTAGCACACTAGCACGATTTGAAGTAACTAAAAAAGAAGAATGAAATGCACCTTGAAATGAATATGCTGATGCATTGAAATACTATATTCACCATAAAGATAAAATAAATGTAAAAGCGTATATCGGGACAATCCACAAGTAGCTGTAGTAAGGTAGCACTATACGCAGCTATATAATAAAAATGTGCTGAAAACTCCTTGAATCATATAAGTTTACCTATTTAATAAAACATACAGAAAAAACTAGACAAAGTTTTTTACTCCAATTGAATACTACGAAATACTTTCAGAAGTTCTTGGTGCTTGAATACTGTCAGCAACTCTCTTTCGTAGGAAATTATTGAATTTCAAACAATTTCTCAAGACCGAAGAAATTACATACTGCTGTGGAAAAAAGTGTTCCGCTTTCAATTCAGATGCTTATAGCAATGACTTAGTATTCATTATGAATAATTTCATAGGTTAATAGTCCTTTGTAGTTCTCAATCAATTATAAATAAAATTCAAGAAAACAAAAACGTTGAAAATTAAGATTGCAGAATTTTTATAGATTAATATAATATATAAACAATGATTCCAGTATGTGGGTAGCATCTAGATAAATTTCCATTTTCTATTTTGATTGTGATTGACCTTCGGTCCAATCACAACACGCGCGACATCTACATGTGAGCCATTTTGATGGATACTTTTTTACTTACGGAGTGATTTTTCCTTTCTCCACCCTTCATAACCTCTATAGAGAGTCGGTTACCTACCTTGCCGATTCGATCCTCAGTACAGCAGCTAAATTAGATCTGCTGATTGCGCTCAAGCCGGAAGCTGAGTTTGATCTACTAGAAGTACTTGACGATGGATTCTTGTTGCACTTTACACTCTGTGGATTGAAAAATAAGTTGAATAATATGAAAGATTCAGATTTCCAGACATGAAATAAGCATTTCAAATATTTTCCAATCTCAATTATTAGGCAGTAGATTATCATCGGATGTATAATATTACGGTAAATCTTCGCCGAATAAGAAAAATTTTGGATCGTCGGCCAAAAATCTCTTTGCAAATAAAGCGTACACAGGTTCAGGCCCTGCGATCAATATGAATGTTCTCAGATCCATTACATAGTTGGTGATACCTGTTTTTTTCATTGTATGGAATCTATGATTTTGTTTTTATCTATTCACAACAAAAAAAATATCAGAAAAGTCTTGTACCTTTTTTAAAAAATGTTTGAAGATGTTCAAGTTGAAAAATCGGATAACTTACATGGGGTTATTCGAATACATCATGATATAAGGGACCTGTTTTTTTATGGACTTCAATCGTCCGGCCACCCTATAGGCAGTAATCAAAATCTTCATCTATTTTATTGCTGCCAATATCGAATGAAACGAATCGACATAGAAGTCATTTTCTTGCATTGGCGTCTCTGATAAACATTAGTTTTCGTTTTCTTCAAGAAACATGGTTTCCGTGAAACAAATCAATAACAATCTCTGGTAATCTAAAAAGCTTCTTGTTTTTATTATTTTAGTATTTACTTAAGACATTTTCTGATGAATTGAAATTATGTGCGGTCCAGTAGAAATGCGGATCAAAACTTTTCCTCGGTTTTAATATAACTACTTTGTAACGGGTGAATTTCCCGATTGCGATTACTTCGGAAATCACCGTGATGCGATCTCTGTGTTTCTGTCTAATGCGCATGAGGCAGAAATGGAGTTGACTTCGATCGACCTTTTTCGATTCTGGATCATTTTCTCTCAAATGAAGATGCTAGAAGGTACGTTTATCTTTTTTTCTCGAATTGAAATCAAGTTTCAAGTCCTGTTTTTTATCAGACAAGGTTTTCAATTTTAAATTGTTTTCGTATTTAATTGTTTTATGTACAGAAGATGGCAAAGGTCTCGTGCATTCTTTTTCAGACCGCCATATTCAGTTCTCCACTTGTCTTTTGGAGGAATGTCTGCTGAATCAACTCACCTTACTAACTGTTTCAAGATTCGTGCTATACTTTATTGCTCAATGATTATTTTTAAAGGTTCCTCAGTTTCTAGATTTCCCTGATGGATTTTTCATCGAATTTCCTTTACCATTGAGTTCTTTTTTGAACACATGGGATTTTTTCTCTTAAATTAATATCGTTTTGTGAGTCAATACATTCAGGGATCGCTGAAAACTGTGAAACATTATCGTTTCGAGAGCTTATGAAATTGATTTTTACAGCCAAAACCTGCAGAGTAGAAACTTCACCGAAGAAGTGAACCAAATTTGCCGGAGCTGGCGGTTTACGTGGGAGCTGAGACGAGTCTGCCGAGGTTGAAATGGCTGAACAAATTTGTCGAAGTCGAATTTTACAACGTAATAACATATCTTTTCTTGAGGGCTGGACTGTTTTCACATGAATTAAGACTCAAGACAGACAAGATGAGTTCCAGCAACAATTGTATTATTATTATTATTATTACAGAAGAGTAGGGATTAGTATCAATAAACTCATTGAACGTATAGAAATTAACATGAATTGTTAAAATAAGAAAAAAGAAGAAAAAAAAAGGAAGGTTCACTTTGATTCGCCTAAGTCTCACAAATGTTCACCCGCGAACCATCTGTCCAAAGAATTCTTGAAGCTGTTAATGGAGCGGGCGTTAACTGTTGCGGACGGAAGTCCATTCCACGCATCGAGAATTTTATTGGGAAGGAAGTACCATCTGCTGGTGTACCAGAACCTCTCCCTCGCAAGTTTGAAGTCATGACCTCGCAGCCGTGTGTCAGTTTTCAAGCGATAGATACAAGCTAAGTCTGCATTGATCAAGCCATTTAATGATCTGAATGTAATGATCATATCACCCTCAGACGCCTGGTAGCAAACGTAGTAAGTCGTATTGTGGAGAGTCCTTCCTCATAGCTTCGTCTACGCATACCATAAGGGATTCTGATAGCTTTTCTTTGGATGGACTCCAGGGCATCCGCATCTCTGGACAGCACCGGGGACCACACTGGGCTTGCATAATCGAGGATAAGCCAAATATACGTAGTATAGAGTACGCTACAAGTACGGGGATCACATCGTCCAAAAGTCTTACGGAGAAGAAATAACATTCTTTTATTTTACCGCAGATAACTGTTTGGTGTTCAGACTAGGACAGGTCGTCGGTGACAATGACTTCAAGGTCAGAGTGGGATGTTACTGACCCTATCACGTGAAGAGACAAGTGGTATATATGTTTTGGGTTTTGTTTTTTCATATGAAGGACCTTGCACTTGTCTATATTGAGAGCGAGTAAGCAAGTATCGGACCATCGCCATATAGCATCAAGATCTTTCTGCAGGATCGAATTCAGTAATGGATTGCCGTGAATTTTAGCGACATCAGCAAATAGAGAGTAAGAGGATTCAATCAAAACAGTTATGTCGGAGGTATAGAGCATGAAGAGAAGTTGGCCCAGCACAGACCCCGGTGGAGCTCCACTTAATATCCTCCTGGCACCCAATATTCAGGTCCCAACACGAACTCGAAAAGTTCGGTTATTCAAATAGGCATCGAGCCACAAAAGGAGGTCGCCTCAAATGCCTAAGCCTTGCAAATTGAGAAGTAGAAATTCATGAGAAATGCGATCAAAGGCCTTTGAGAAGTCCAGATAGATAACATCAATGGAAGCTCCCCATCAAGCAACAGACTCCAGTCATTGGCACATGTTAAAGATTGGTGATCACGGAACGACCTGGAAGAAATCCGTGCTGGTTGTCGGGTATAGTACCATTGGCGAGTGCAAATTTTTGATGGACTTGTGAATTATCTTTTCACAGATGTTGGAGACAATTAACACGAGGCTTATAGGCCTGTAGTTATAAGGGTATAGCTTGTCACCCTTCTTGAAAATTGGTGTAACTAGAGCCTCCTTCCAAGACACTGGCATTTGTGAGTGCTAAACGACTTAGTGAAAATCATCGAAAGGGGCAATGAAAGCGATGATGAACAGCTTTTAAGAGAAGAGCAGAAATTCCATCTCCTCCGGGGCACTACGGACATCTAAAGAAGAAAGGTTCTTCTCTATTATGTCAGGAGTAAACTCCAGATGATTTAACCGATCAACATAGCCCGAGAACCCGGTCTGGTAGGATTGACAGAACCAGAAACGAAGAATGAAGCGAAGATTTCAACTAAGATCTCAGCAGACTCAGAGGCATTACTGCCCAGGTTAACATGACGATCTCTGACCAACGGACGTGACTTTTGAATTTAGATTGGATCTTACATACTTAAAAATCCTTTTGATGAGGCAAGACATCACTTGTTGAATTTTACAGTCAGAAATTTTTTTTGCAATTTTTAATTTGGACAATTCAACATTGTACATACTGTAAATATCTAGTATTTGTAAAAGAGTAGAATAAATTTCGATCGTTCGAGTATTGACTATCATTGACTGGGGTGGAAGCATCTATTTAAACTCTCAGATGGTAAATGTGAGATGATTTGTGCTCTAGCTAGCCGTAGTAATTCCAAATTAATTGAATAAATAAATATTTTTTTACTGTTACTTGTACAATTTCGTACAAGAACACAACAATTACTGATCTTATAGCAGTGCTATTCAAACATTTTTACCATAGTGCTTGAGTTCTGAGGAATTTTGGTTTTAAAAAGGAATATAATTCTATTATTTCTCGCACAATTCCATAGCTTCATTCAGGTTCGTATTTTCCTGACTGTTCTAGGACAGTCCTCAGGGTGCGCAGAACTGATGCGTAATAACTGAGAATTTTGGATCATTTTGGACCATTCTTAGACTGTCAGAAAATTATCAGAGAAATGCAGAACCCGAACAGCAAATTGAGGATTAAAAATAAAGAGAGATAGGTACAGTTTTGGAGGTTCTTTGTTTAATTGCGCCTGCCAGACAACAACTTTCAAGCCCTTGGTTGTTTTTTCATTTGTGTTTACGAATATTCGTCAGGAAATTTTTGACAAATAATATCTTGTATGAAGGTAAGTAGTGATATTTCTGTAATAAGCTGTATTAATACGTTAATTATATTGTTTCCAGGCTTTCACTAACATTAAATTTTTGGTTCGTCGATGAAAATTTGATAAAACATTATTTTAACTATGGAAAACAATTTGATGCAGACGAAACTCTCAAACAGAAAAAGTTCGATAGGAATTTCTTTGATAATCAGGTTGCTGTTAAATAAACTGAGATTCTCATTTCGTTTCATCAAAAATTTGAATTTTTGAAATATACCTAGATACATGCGCACTTTACCTTTTTGAATGCAGTGGTTTTCAATTGTTAATTTAAAGGGAAATCTTGATTTATTTCTCGTCTAAAATTACGAATTTTCCACTAATTGCGTTTTCAAGTGATCGTTGTTTAAGGGTTGGTAGCATTTGTAGTCCGCAAAGTATCCTGAACTGATACCTACTCTCAGTAGGTACCGATTTTGACTGTACTGGAACTGTACTAGGATTGTACCCGAACAGCGAACCAATTTGAAGATTTGGTCCAAAATTTGTCAGAGAAAAAAACCCGAACAAGTTGAATTTGGCAAAATGCGCAAACTCGTAGGACTATTTAAATCGGTTACAGCAGAAAATTTAAATTTAATTATCCCCATCATCAACAAGCCATATAAGCCATAAATTGAAAGAAAAGCATATAGATTAAGGAATATATCAATAATGAATCATAATGCACATTTTTAATATTGCCGATTTGTTGACGAGAGCTGAAAAAATTTTTTTTAATAAAGCTATTTTTCACATACTTAAAAATAGTTAAGGAATTCGAAATGATTATTTAGAAAACTTAAATCATTGTAATAAATAAAGTTGTACTAGTTCTTGCAATTTGAATTGGACAACTCAAGGAAATAAAGAAAACTCATAATCCTGCCCCTGAAAACCCTTTATAATATTAATTTATAATCATTTAACTTAATACCAATTTATACACGATTTGAAACCATCTATGTTTAGATTTGTTTATATCTGTTAACGGATGCAGATAAAATTCAAACATTTCAAATTACGAAAGAAATTGGTTAACTCCTCCCTCCTAAGGCGGTTCTACGGCAAAATCCTAAAATGGTCCTGAGGATAGTCCCAGAACCGTCAGAAAATAATCAGAAAAAAATCCTGATATAACCCGAACATCGGATTACTCGGTTCGAAATTAGTCAGAGAAAACCCGAATGCCGAACACTGAAATGCGCATGATTCCGATGGTTCTGGAACAGTCAGAATTTGAACCCAAATGAAGCTTATATCTACATTGATATTTGCACAGCACGGTTCATGATAATAATAAAAAATACAAAGCATTGACGTGAGGTTAGATGGCTTTGGCCCTCATGTTGAGCTACTTGCGAGTTGATAAGTTTCCGTACTCTGGAATAACGTTATACAAATACAAACGCCATAACACAAACCTATATCTTAGTTTTGTTCGAAGCTTAAAATCCCTTCTCCTAAAAACCTACGTCAGTGCTTTTCTAATTTTTACAACGTATACATATTACTTCACCGTAATGAAAAATGTTTCCTCCAACCGAAACTGATTATTAAATCCGGCCCATGTCAATCGAATATGTATCTGTGATAGCATCGATCAGAAATACTTCTTACGGAGTTGTTGTTATTTCTCTTTTCACTTAAGTAAATGAAAAAATTACGAGTATCAAATCTTTGGAAGGGAAGAAACTACGACAATGAATTTTGAGAATATGTGATATATAAATAACGTCTATACATGCACAAATGTTTGATTACGTCCGATATCTTATAAGGTAAAATTTTGCAAGCCTATTTGTTTCAACCTAATTCGGGTATTTTTCAATTTACTACTCGATCCGATGGATATTCTGAGAGTTATAAAGGAAAACAATTTTCAGATGTTAATAAGTCCTGAATCATTGGACAGATTTGTTCCGTCCGATAACAAACTCGTCCGAGATTCCTCCGACTTACCAACAGACAGACATTTGTGCAATTCCATAAGCATATTCAGGTGAACAAGAGCGCCAAAATCCCTTTATTTTCAATAGGTAGAAGTAACCAACTACGAAACAAAAACAAATGGCATTCCTTTTGAGTTCCAGCTTTAGGGCTGCAGCCCCCGGCCTTTCTTCGTTTTTATTCAGATACATTCATATATTTCTGACATAAATCATTCCTGACTGAGCAATTGCCTTGCAAATGTGCAAAAATTCTGTACTCACCTTAGATTTAGATCCACTGAATTTAAATGGCCTAGGGCTTGTGCTTATGAATTCGTTTTCAAATCTTCCAGTTCTTTGTCATAATAATCATGAAATTTTTGAAATCGGGGATTTTTTGCTCCTCATGAACTCCGGAAATTCATCGCCGTACGTCATAGATTTGTAAGATTTCGGACAAACATCATAAATCTTTCTATTTTGTTCTCTTTTTGCCATCGAAGGTGGAAGAGATGCTGCTTTCAGCATTTCCGCAGCTCTAATTTTTTTCTTAAGAGACCTGGGAAGATAGAAGACACTTTTTAGGATTCACAGTTCGGGGTTGACAGCTCTATCGTAAAGCCTGACATTTTTAAGATTATACGTAGTCAGAACGTTATGACATAAGAACGCTATTCGTGTTGTTTACAGTAATTAAAAGATTCATCTCGCCAAGAAAAAATGCAATTAAATGGTGAACATTCCCATGCGATTATTTTTTACAACTTTCGACTCAACAACAGTACATCGATTAACTTAATTCAATTCTTGGCGATGAAGCTCCATCAAGGACCAGTATTTATCGATGGTATGGTGAATTCAGCCGAGGTCGTACTTCCTTCCAAGACGAATTTCATGTAGGTCGTTCGAAATCAGTTGTTTTTCCGAAAACCAGAATGTTATTCAACTGATATTGCAAGATCGTCATGTGACCTACCGTGAGATTGAAACAACCTTAGGCATTAGTGGGGCCATACATTCAATATTGCATGAACATTTGATCGTCAATAAAAATTTTTCGCGTTGGATTCCACACAATTTGTCAATCGCTCAAAAAAGACTCGTGTCGATTGGAAATGCTCCAAAATACAATCACGGTGCTTCGAAGCACGTCTATGACATCGTGGATTTACGCATATGAGCCCGAAAGTAAATAGATGAGTCAAATCCAGCAAAAGTTGCTCGCCCACTAAGAACTTACAATCAAAACTGGTTTTTCGGAAAAACTGGACATGTCGCAATCGTACCACTAAAACAACGCAGAACAGTCAATTCTGAGTGGTACACAACAATTTGTGTGCCAGTTGTCTTGTTGTTGTCCAAGAAATCAGAAAAACCAACCGCCCCAGACGGATCACCGTTCACCACGACAATGCGAGCTCTCACACATCGGCTCAAAAACTCTATATTTGAGCACTCTGAAAATCGATTTGAAGGGTCATCCGCAGTATATGCCTGACTTGGCATCGAATGACTTTTTTTCCTGTACGTAAAAATGAAATGACAGGTCAACGCTTTTCATTACCTGAAGTGGTTGATGCGTTCCGAATGTATGTTTTGGAGATAGGTACCTTAATCAGAGTTGCAAAACTGCTTCGACAATTGATTCAAACGTATGCAAAAGTGTATTGATCTTAATGGGAATATTTTGAAAATCAATAAGGCGATTTTTGATCATTAATATTTGTTTTTATTCTTTAATCCCGAAATATAAAAGGCAACCATAGTTCATAGTTCTTAGATTTTTCACCTTCCAATTCAGTTACATATATGGCCATTTCAATAACAGATAAAAATAGATATTGAACTAATTCAACATTCAATAAGTTTTCCGAAGGAAGCTTCATTTTTCATCATTGGGATTTTGTTCTTAGTCAAACAATGAATTGTCATTTTGACGAAATATCTGTTATTTTCGGATAGTATACAAAAATTGGGATGTTCTCGAATGATTGATTGGATTATCCTCTCGAGAGAGTTTTCGAAAATTTCAAAAACTTTCCCTGAATATGCCCAATATCTCATGAGATAGTCGTCATCTGTAATGATACGTGTATATTATGGAGGTAATTGAATTTCTGACCAATCTAAAGTCTCATTGTCACATAATCCAAGCGTAAGAGAATTTTTTCATAAATCAAGACATCATTAAAGTACAAAAAAATAAACAGGAAAATATGTAGAAAAGCACTGACTTTCTCAAGGTCATTTTCTATACTCTGGAACCGTTTGATACCTATACAACAGCAACAACGAATGAACAAACCTATATCTCAAATCAAAGAAAAAGTCAGTTATCCTTTAGTTTTGTTCGAAGCTGAAATTCCCTTCTCTTAAAAACCCACCAAAATATCGAAAATCGAAAACCATTAAAATATCTGTCTTCTAGTAGGCATTTGTTCTTTGAAATACCTTAAGTATATACAATATACAATATACAAGTATATGTATATTCAAGTCCAAAGGATAAAAAGCAATAATGTTCGAAATCGAATCCTAAGAGACATTTACAGAATCCTAAAGAGGATGAATCATCTTCTATAGACAGAGCGATATATTAAACTTTATAAAAGCATATTTGTCCTTATGGCAACCTCAAATAAACGGTACAAGCATGCATCTATCTATTATTTAGTCTAATTTATGAATTATGTGGCTCACAGGCCTCAAGTAAATGAAAAACTCATATATATTTTCGTGATAGAACTCACAAATTTTTATTGAAATCTGACTAATATCTTATGATATATTAAAAATATTTTTGGGACTTTTCTCAGCGAGATGATTTCCACGAAATTTTGAAAATATTTTATCCTCAACTTCATTCAAACATCTTCGAAGTTACAGAATTCATCAGTTGGATCTAGGATTTATTAAAGAAACCAAATTTCAGATGATCATAACTACTGAACCATTCAATACATACAGCCCAATAATGAACTTGACCGAGATATTTAGACAACTAACCTATTTTTACATATGAAAACTAGGCCAGACATACTCAACTGTAATCCCGGACTCTGGAAATTTCTTATCTGAAGAAAAATTTTCAACATACGTACCTTGGATCTCAGATATGTTTATGAGAATAGACCATTTCGAAATTCAAGAATATTGAAAATTATTCACTGAGCACTGGTCAACAGAATCAGATCAAAAAGAAGGGAGTTAAAGAATTTCATTACCTTATTGACTACATCTTTACCTGTAAAACTCGTCCTCATACATCTTGTGATAAATGTAATTGCTGAATAAGTTCTTTGGTACTGGTTTCGCCTTAAATTGTTTCATTTCTTCCTTCTCATCAAGAAATATGCAAGGGGAAGATTTTGATAATCGTTTGGATAAAAATTGACTTTCTTCGTCCCGTTTAGTGAACGAAAATGGTCGCATCTGTGACTGAAGATCAGCTTTCCGCCTTTCACGAACCAAGTGATTCCTGTGAAATGATACTAATAAATCATTTGTGAAGGTTCCAATGAAAATTCTTAAAATGTTAATATACTTATTCTTCATTCAAGCAAGAAGCGATAGCAACGGGTTTCCAATACGTATAGTATTTTCACGTATGACAGAAAGTTTAATTCTAGAATCGATGAACTACGAAATGAACCAAAACATTTTCTATGAATATATTTTTGTTGAGAGACATGTCTTTGCGCTTAGCAAACTAGTTCTATCGGGATGAGAAAAGTATAAACATACAACAATGGGTGTACAAGTATGTACCAGTAATTTCACGAGGACTTTCTATTAGGTTCATCTCTGAACTGCTCGATTGAATTTTATGACAATTTGGAAAAAGGAGTTTGGGAACATTCCCAATTAATGGAAAATTATTTCACTTTTTTATTATTTTTATTATTTATCCGTATTGAATAGTTTCTGAATCATTAGGAATTCACCGGAAAAATAGACAGTCAAATGGTGTAACAAAAATCCAAATACGAAATTGTATTTGAATGATTAAATATGGAACTGCAAATTCCTGAACGAACCATCACATTAAGTATATTATATAAGTTTTATGAAGATAATCATACAGGGTGGCGCTAAAAACTACCAAATATCGAGTTATTGAGGAGAAAGTTTTGATGATGGAACTCGTAGGGAATTATTATTTGGACAAATAATAAATTGAGAGTGGCGAAATGTTTATATAATAAGATAAACAGCTTCTTCCATTTTTAGATTTACTTGTTCATAAACATAATGGAATTTCAAATGCCAGTGTGTACAAAAAAACAACACATGTCAATAACTGCATTTTAATACCAACCATCAACTAAATAATGAATGTGAAACGTTTATATGATACAGCAACAAATATAGGCTTCACCCAACCAGATAAAAATGAGGAAATACATAATATCACAAGAACACTCAGAAGTAATGCAAATCCCAAAATGATACTGGAAGAAGCGAAACAAATAACACAAATTAGGGCTTGAACCCCATAATTAAACAATCAAAGTAAATGTGAAACAAAACATAAAAAGCGTCATTCTTTATATGAAATATTTATCAAAAAAATGAGAAGAGAGAGTCCTGTCAAAAGTCAGTTCACACTGTCTGGTATTCACGCATGCGAGTATTCTCGGCCAGGGCGGAAGGAGGCAGCCGAAACGTGGCGAGTTGAGTTGTCCGCGTGTAGTAGTGTTATTGTGTACTTTTACAGTGCGTTCGTAGCCATGGCTGCTTGTGTAAAGTACACGGAAGAAGAACGTGTTTGTTTGCTCACATCTTACCTAAAACTTGACGGAGATTATGCTTAAATTTTCGAACAATTTCGCCAGCGCTTTCCAAATAAACAAGTTCCCACCAAACAAATGGTGCATAAACTGTATCGTAAATACGTAAGTACTCGCTCCGTAGTCGACACGCCGCGTTCAGGTCGCCCTGCTAATTTTTTTCGTAAAATTTGTTTCATCGTGACTGAACGATGCCACATGTGTGTTGAAGAGGGGGTAGGGGGACAATGCGAACATAAAATGTGTGGCCACAAGTAATTATTGATGTTATACATATAACGACAAAGTTCAGAAAAGCAGTAACGTGAGGTAAAAAAATTATGAAAATCGCTTTCAAGTCTTTATATCATAGATAAGTACAAATTTGATCTAAAAAATTTAAAAAGCACTAACGTGAGGTCAGGAGCTTTTGCGATTTTTGCGGTTCTATAATGATGTAGTTTAAACATTCACTACAATGAATGAGCAAACCTATGTCATAATTGAAAATAATACACACAGTTTCCTTTCAACACTTTGCGAAACTCAAATTCCTTTCTATCAGAAATGAAAAAAGGTAATCTATTGCATCTTTTCAGTGTGCTCTTTAGATCTTCTCAAAAAAGGGAATTCTTGAAACACCTGAGAAATATGAAAACACAGAAACGCCCCTTTAATGATCCCAAATGAGGCTGCCACTGTAAACATTTTGTATGATCCAAAATTTTAAAAATTTGGTAAACCCACAGCTTCTTACAATAAGACAATGCTGAAATTCAAGGATGTTCCGAATATCAATAACCTCGATATACATTCGATATTTTGTGGATCTCTGATGTCCTATGACATTTCATGTAATGATACATCTACAAGGTGTCTAGAAAGGGTATAGGGTATTTGTAAGTTCGAGAAAACAAAAAATATCTGTGAGCAATGAAAACGTTTATTGTTTATTATCAACATTGTAGAATTACTTGGAAAAGATAATGTTATCCAAATGATGACCGTTGTGTTGCTGGCATTGTTCTAAACGGAAACGAAGATTGACGATAACACGTTGATACTTAGCTATTGATATTTCTTCCATTTCTGACCCGATGTTTTGCTTCAACTGGGTTAGATTCGTCGGATTATTTTCATAAACCTTACTTTTAAGGTATCCTAATGCAAAATAGTCCAGCGGGCTAAGGTCGGGGTTTCTGGGAGGCCAGTTGATGTTACACATTAGCGAAATGACTTTATTAGGGAATGATTCGTTAACAACTTCCATTGAATCATTTGAGGTATGGCCACTGGCCCCATCTTGCTACAACCACGTTCTTGAGTTGAAACCTGCAAACTCCTACAACCGCAATAACGGTCACTATTCACATTGATTTCTCAGCTTCGTTGATCTTCATGAAAATAAGGACCAATTATGCCTTTAGCAGACATAGCGGCCCAAACCACGACCTTTGGGCTATGTAGGGGTTGTTCGCGGTTTCGTCTCGGATTCTCCACTGCCCAGTACCGATAATTCTGCTTATTAACATGACCATTTGTCACGGTTATAAATTTTAATACCCCTTTTTAGCGTTCGAACATTCCGCTACTGAATCGTTCGCGATTCTCGTACATATTGCATTGCTTCGATTCTCTTTTAACGCCCGCGATAAGGAACACATGTGTGAGATCTTTCAAGTATTCTTTCACTCTGCCTGAAATTACTTCTGAGGTCACTTTGTTGTTATTCCGTTTGAAATCGTTTTAATACGGATTACGATTTCAGAGGTTATTTAAGTTACCTGAATTTTGGTTCTGAAATCACATTATCGTTTTGCTGTACCATCCTGTGATTTCTCACGACTGATTTGTCGGATAATTGCCACATTTGGGGAACTTTATTAGAGGACTGCACTTCATCATAAAATCTCACTCTGTGTTATTTATTTGCAGAAGGCCTTCTCCTTCATTTTCTTTTTCGTCATTTTCTTTTATACTTTTACAACAACTTGAATTCTTCGTCGACGTCGACTGATCTTTATTTATGCTTTGTGAGCTTTATGGAGATCAAAAACTAATTTTGGAGTTTGTTCAGACGACCCTACAAGAACCGACCAAATTGCTACCAGTTCCGATTATCCAGGATTCCGAGATCAAAAATTATAAGGTCAGATCTTTCCAAATTTATAACGTTCTGTTTGACGAAATCATCCAGCCATTGCCGAACTACCACCGGATATATCCATTCATTAGACTGAATATTAATAACATCATCATATTTCTTTTATGTACATTATTCAATTATATTATTTATTTACAACTCATCAAATTCATTGAGATTTATGTACCAAGAGGTGTGAACTGATTATGACGTCATAAAAGGTACCTTTCACTCATAAAAATCATTTCATAAAAAATCGAGCTTTTTTTATTTGGGAGAATTGTTAAATATAGGAATTCATAAAGATTTCGTGATTTTCTTTTTTTACTCAATGTTTCAAATATCATCTAGGATATAGAAGAGTTCAAATCACGTGGCGCCCTTTAATAAATATATTTTAATTTTCACTTATTTTAAATTAACCCTGATCCTCTCTCCGAGAACAGCCGTCTCCTAGAAACAAGATTCCTAGTTTCAAACAATTAAAATCCGAGCTCCGTGGCACATTCAGGTGAAAATTTGCTTCTTTACTGAACAGTATGTTGTTAAATCGCTGCAGCATTTCGTTGGCAAATTTCAGTCGATTAGAATAGTTCGCATACTTCAATTCTTGAACCAATTAAATTTTATAGGCTTTCATATGTATTTATTTATTCAAAATCGAATGTAAAGATTATTTTTTATGTTCAACGCTTGGCTTCGCTTTCGGATGGATAAAGACGGATCTTGACGAACCGACGCCTCAACTTCTAGACTACCAGAGTTTTGAATTTTAACTGTCGCACCTGTATTCTCGACATCCTGATCCATTTCCTTATGCTATCGTCTCTTGCCGTGAAGCGTGTACGATATTCCGCACGATAGAGACGTTGACTCTATTGAATCACCATTACGATAATATGCTCGTACGCAAAATGCCCGATGCGTCCCCGAGTTTTATCGTGACTAAAACTCCACAAAATGGCGGACGCCACGAACCCCTTCCCGCTCCTTTTAAACGCCCCGTTCCGTTGGCGCGAAAACAAATACCCGATACCCTTTCTGGACACCTTGTATAATATCCAAAGAAGGTAAACTTACAAGAAAAATAATCAAAAATATCAGAATTCATGAAGATCGCTTCTGATTCCATAAATGCATCATCGGCAGAGATGTCGGAAGTGTAGAGACCGATTGTTCGATCTTGAAACATGAAAAAGGCTTCAAACCATAGTAAAAATGTTATATAGTTCCATAGTTTTGTTAATCTTGACTGTAATGCAAATTACTGCTTTTCAAAAATCTAATTTACCTACTTTGAAAACGATAAAGAAGATTTACTTCGAGAATGATAGAAACGTTGGAAGGAGAAGAACAATAAAAGATGTTGGATATAGCTCGAATTATCATTCTACATGAGTTCCATCATCAAACATTTCTAGTCATCAATTGAAAATAAGTTTTTCATACACAGTTATAATGATGCTTCAAATACTTTAATGAAGTTTAACACAACTCTTCTGCCCTATTCAATATACGATGAAAAATGAGATGAGAATACGTTACTCACTTATATTCCTGATCAGCCATCAATTTGTCAAAAAGAGGTATCTGTGATTCAATGGGAACTGGAAGGGCTTTGAACATTTCAGGTTTTTCTTTGTTTTTGTCATTATTCATTTCAATCATACATTTTTCTACTATTTGATTTTCTTCATCCCTTAAAAGAAAGTTTATGTGGCAAAATTGCGCTTATTATACAGGGTGGCCATTTGAAAACGAAACAAGTATTTGAAAATGAAGTGGTGTTTACATGGCACTTGTAGTGTTGTTGGCGCTCTTGTTCATCCGAACAGAGTGCCTATCATTTTGCCCGAATGACTGTAATTTTGGAATATCGCGCCGAAAATGGTCTTAATCGATTGGGTTCGACTCCCTGATAAAGAATTCGTGGCGAAAGTTGAGTCTGTCCGGCCGGCCGTATACTCGCTAGCATCCAAAAGAGATGAGCTAGAGATTCCATATTTTCAGAATCGGTTAATTGTCCAAATATCTCGGTCAAGTTCATTATTGGGCCACATCCGTCGGATGGTTCAGTAGTTACGAGCATCTGAAATTTTGTTTCCTAAATAACTACTAGAATATCCATCCGATCAAGTTGATACTTGAAATATTGTTGAGGGAGGCTGGAAGAAAACGGCTCGTAAAATTTTGCAGAAATCGTCGCGCTAGAAAATTTTTAAAAATTCCCAAAAATAATTTTTTAATACTCAATATCTCATAAGATATTTTTCGGATTTCAATAAAAATTCATGAATATATTGAGGTAATCGATATCTTACTTATCCTCAAATTTCATTGTCGTAGCTCTTTTCCATCTAAAGATAATATCATTTTTTTCATTTACTCAACAGAAAAGAGAAATGACATACGTCCCGATGATTTTCTTTGAACGATGGCAATCACAGATCGATATTCGATTGACAAATGCCGGGCTCATTAAACAGTGTCAGTTGGCGTAATATTAATCAAAATTTTTATGACAGGAAATCATAGAGATAGAATTCAATCTCGATGGCTGAAATAATATACGTTGTCAAAATTCAGAAAAACACTGACGTAAGTTTTTAGGGAAG